>JAOSYY010000003.1:9607666-9666428 GCA_025727935.1 Hebomoia glaucippe
AATCCAACTTGAGAGATAGGATAGTTTATTTATCAATTTATAGTGGCAATATTATTTTGTTGCGAATTACTATTTGTCTATTTAAAAATCAAAATTATCTTTCAGCTCCAAAGGATTCTAACAGATGACAATGTCTGTTGACTAAATTGAGTAGGTATTCAATAGATGGCACTGTGTTAAAAGCATAAACGTTTCAATAATAATAATGCTTACTAATTACAATTTGATATAACAAAAACCTTAGCCACTGCAGCGCGTGGCCAGGTCATCTAGTAATATAATAAAAATGTAACTGATCGCTGTGTGCACGTTGAAGATATATGACAAACTATTATTGGGGGACTTCATTGAAGTAATAGAACCCAAATCAACGATTTTTATAATTCTTGTCTGTTTGTATGTGTTTATGTGCGCGTTTTTCACAAAAAAGCTCTTTCGGTTTCGTTCGGAAAATGATATAATGTTGTTGTATTGTTTTTAATACTAGTTAATACGTCGATTAAGCATGCGGTGCATATATGTTGTACACTAAATACAGTTGAATTTTACATCTCATGATCTCATTGACATTGACATTTAAGGTATTCAAAATTCACACTTGAGTTTTGACATTTACATTTTATTCTAACAAATAATTTTTAGAAAGAAATAATTTCCATCTTTAAATTATGCCGAAATTAGATGAAAAGCCTCGGGTTTTTCTTGAAGAATTTCGTATTAAGGTATGATAAATAACAAATTATAACACGCACGATAAAATATTTTTGTTTGATTGAACATTGTTATTTTAGGTTATCTGAAACTGCTTAAATTTATTAAAAATTAATGAATTATGATAACTTTTGTATTGTAAGTATAATATTTTATAAATTTTCAGAATGCCCCTGATGATTATGGAATGGCCGATGAAAAATGGGATTTTAACAAGTTTGTGAAGAAGTTTCGTATTGTTATTGTAAAAATGGATACATCTGACATGGAATTTGATTTAATTGGCATACAACCTGCATTTGCAAATGCATTTCGAAGGCTTATGTTAAGTGAAGTTCCCAGTATGGCTATTGAGAAGGTTCTAATTAAAAACAATACATCTATTATACAAGATGAAATTTTAGCCCATAGGCTGGGTTTAATTCCATTAAAAGCTGATCCACGATTATTCGAGTATCGGCCTGAAGGTAATAATGTTTTATATTTCGTTTTAAAAAAATATTTTTATTTAACTTGTGTGCTTTGAAATAATAATTTTAGGATCAACAGAAGGAACTGAATTTGACACCTTAGAATTCTCTTTGAAAGTAAAATGTTCTCATAATAAAACTCAAATCAAGGATTCATTTAGAGCTGAGGATTTGTATGAAAATCACAGTGGTAAATAAGGAATGATCATTCAATTATTTTTGAATAATGTTAAATTTGTAGTCTATAAACATTTATATACTGTTTTAGTGTATTCATCACAAATAAAATGGCAACCAATTGGTAATCAAATGTCTGTACATAAAGATAGTGATATTGGTCCTGTTCATGGTGATATATTAATATCAAAAATGCGCCCCGGCCACGAGTTAGACCTTCACCTTATTGCTATTAAGGGTATTGGAAAAGATCACGCTAAATTTTCACCTGTTGGTGAGTTTTAGTATATAAATATCTTATTACAATAGTCTTACCTCATTTTTGATTGCTTGTTATGAGAAATACTGATGTTTTATTTATCTTACAAAATCATCAGAACACTCATTTACATCATGATTATAATCACTTAATTTAAGACAAATATTTAGGTCTTTTGTCCTATATAGTACTTTTATTTTTAGCTACTGCTACATATAGACTACTTCCTGAAATAACTTTAACACGAGAGGTGAGCAGTAGTGAAGCAACATTATTGCAATCTTGTTTCTCCCCTGGAGTTATTGGAATTGATTCAAATAGTTGTGCATATGTCAAAGATGCTAGATATGACAGCTGTAGTCGAAATTTTTATCGATATGAATCTATAAAAGATGCAGTAATACTGAGCAGAGTGAGGGATCATTTTATTTGTAAGTTATTTTGTAATATCTATTGTTTTATTATTATGTTTCTGTATTCTATAAATTTTATTTTTTCAGTTAATGTGGAATCGGTTGGAGCTATGCCACCTCATGCTATCTTTATTGAATCAGTGAAAGTTTTAAGAGAAAAGTGTAAAACATTATTAGATGAATTGAATAATTTCTAAGAAATTAAAGGTTGCCATTTGTTTTCATAGTTATTATAAATAAACATGCAGCAAAACTTTCGCTCATTGGGTGACTTCTAAGAATAACAAATTTAATTAAAAAATTAAATTAAACTTGAAATTGCATTTATTTATTATTTTATGCACAATATTAAGAAATATATTTCGCATCTATAATATAAATATGCCATCCCTTACTTAAGCATCCCATACAAATTGTTGAGAATCATTGTTATATTTATTTTATTTACACATAAGGGCCTTTTAGAGATTTCTTCCGATTTGGGTCACAATATAGGACATTGGTGAAAACAATAGTAAAAATACTCTATGTTTAATTATAAATAAGTAACATCTTTTCAATCTTTAAAATAGTAAAATATAAACAATACAGACTGTTAGTAACTTAAAGTAACAAGAACTAAACAGACATTACATATCTGACAAAACAACAATCCATGATAATTATGACTTGATGTGCTGTATTGATTTATGAAAAAATTAAATATATTAACTAAGATAGTTTTAACATGACTGGATATTACTGAGCCTGCCAATGGACAAAATATTTTTAGTCAAGTGCTCTTTTACAGTATACTGAACTGCTGTTAAAAACTGGATTTTTATTCATTATGTTGATTTAAATAAATGCATAGCATAAGATCAAGGGCAGTGCATGCTTACAATTTCTTTATGGGAAATAATCTATCTTTTTCATATTTCCTTGCCCCACCAATTTACCTGTCTTAATTTAATACAAATATTACTTTTAAGTATGTCCTGGCTTGCATTATTTGATGTCAATATGTTTAATCGAAAACATTGCAAGAAACAGTGTGCATGGGCAATAGAAGTGGGGCTTTTATGTTTCTCTCAAACTTATTTCTTCATAGAAATCATTCAAATTGTTTCAACTATTCTCAAGTTTTGCACTAAATGAAGAAAAGAGGAAGTATATTTATGGGACTGTCAAACAATACAAATAGCTGCTATTTTAGTAAAAACTTAGCTCATTAACAGCATAAATAAATATAATTAAACTGGCAAAAAATACAGCACCTATAGCTTAACATAAGTTTGTTTCAACAATTAAAATAAATCAGTAAATTTATTTTTATAATTTAATGATAATACAGCTTTTAGTATTTGAAATCTGAGAAAATGTCATTATGGCTAAGTTTAGAATATTGTAAAATAAATCATCAAGTTTGGCTCGGACATTAGCCTCTGTTTAGTATAGATATGTTATAGAGATAGGCCTCTAAACAATCATGACAGCTTGTCGTTAACATTTGTGCTATAACATAAAACACTGTTTACCTTTCAAATGGTATATCCTGATAAATGTTCTTTGAATGAGATAAGTAATATTACATAATTATGCTACAATAGTATTTACAATATTATTTTATACCCATCTGGTTTTTTAATCAATTTACGTACAACAATTGTATTTCTTTGTCAATTTTTTTAGGTATAGTAAAATACTGAGATGTGATTAATCTACATATTACATTATTTTATTACCAACTATCTTGGAGCAACATAAATAATTATAAAAGATTTCATAAATGCGAAAGCTTGAATCAGTGTAACTAAGAAAAATGTTACAACAGTAAAGATAGGTAATAATAATACATATATTTTTATTTTTCATACATTATGAAAAGGACTTCTATATAGTGAAAGCTAAAATCATTATGCTTAAGTACTTAATTATGTAAAGTATTGTAAACCAGTTATGAGTTAAAAGTCTATACAAATAGATTATACTACAATTTATTTAAGAAATCCACAAAACTTATTTATCTATTATATGAAAACTACAGCTTTAAATAAGATATAAACCTAACAAAGTTATTCTGATATTGGAGGATGTGGAGGATCATTGGAATTGTCACAAACACTCACATAGCAACCTCTGCTTACTCTGGCCCTCCTTTGACCTTTCAACATATTTGCTGCATGTTCAATACGCATAACAAGTCTATGTTGATTTTCCAAACGTTCTAAACAATTTTTGCATATGGTTTTCGGTAGAGGATCAGAACGCGAAACCTTAAATGAACAAAATATATCTGTAATTATAAAACATTATAAATAACAAATACTTACCAAAATTGATTAGACGTACATTGATTGACAGATATCGATTAATTTTCTCTGAAATACATAAACGAATCCCTTCCTCTCCATAAATATGCAGTACAACTCTGTGCATCTCTGAACACAATCTACAGATGAATCCGGTCAAAACACCTTTATCTAAACTTCCCATGATGATTATTATTATTCTTCAAAAATAAATTGTAGTTAATAAAATACAATATTTGGTTTTAATATCTTCCGACAAACATCATTGGAACAAGTCAAGATATCAGACAAACATATTTAAAAGTAGATAAAGTTTAAACAATATAGTTGAAGTAGTGGAAAAGGGTTTTGGGTATCGTTGATGCGTAACTACATAAGTTATTAAGTATTGAGTACTAAATAAAAGAGTTGTAGGTACACTGGAAAACAAAGATTGGTAATTGGTGACACAGACTAATAAATAGTACCGAGTAGTTTCACAGTGTACTTTTGTCGCTGACAGCAACTAAATTCGAAAAAATGTTTCTTTGCAACTTTTGATTATACGATTACTGTCTTATATAGGTACCTCATTATTATGTATATTAAACACAACAACCAAAGAGATATTTAAAATTACCTACTAAATTATAATCATAGTATAACTCCCCTTTTATTTTTCTTTCGTATAAAATAGTGTCAATTATATCCACTTATACAGTTTATCAAAAAAAAGATTTATGCTTGACACCATTTCAAAAAAGCAAATATTAAGATTTCAAATATTTATCTACATTTTTTTGGTGAAGTTTACTTCATTTTCATTGATTTTAATTAAATTTGATTGTTGATAACTTGAAAATGAATATGTAACGGGACAATTTTAAATGTGGCTTATATACAGACGAATTATTTAATCAACTACAAATGGCACTTTTGTGCGAATGAAGATCCTTCCACCAATCTGTAGTAAACCAGTGAAACGACCTCCCTTTACCGTTTAAGCGTGGTTATGAGAGTTCAGACAAAGAGTTAAGCTTAATCTATTTATAAAAACCGTGATAAAATCAATATAGTAGATTATGGATGTGTACTTACATATAAACAGATAGAAAATAAAATAAAACACTTTTTGTGTTCTATTGATCTTTTCTAATAGCCGACAGTGGTTTTTGGATAAATTCATTAAATGTACTGATACGCAGTTTCTATTCATTTATTATACATAGATATAATAAAAAACAAATTAACATATTTCATTTATATTAACTGTTTTGCATATCAAATAAATGATTTCAAAATAATTAGTGTTCTAAGCCTTGACTAAATTAATCTATGTTACAATTACATTAGGGATATATATTAAAAATAAAATCATTACTCTAACACATTAATTAATGTATATTTCCATTTGCTAGAAGCTTCTCAAATCTTGTTTTATTCTTATAGACAATTACTTTCAAATTTTCAATTTTTTGATGTTTTTCCGAAATATCTGTATCTAGGTGCTTAATTTTTGAGTGAAAAGGAATCATAGACTTTTCGTTTAGCCTGAAAATAAAAGTACAATGTATTATTAAATAAACACAATCAAATAAATGTTCTATTATCAAAACGTTTACCCACTGATCAACACGATTAAAGAATCAAAATTTTCTTATCAATGCTTATAAAAAAATATCCAGTATCTACATATGATACAATCCCAATTAATAAAACACTTGTCTCCTTTGATTAAGCTAATCTTCTGATGGATTTAACCAAATTACAAGGGACTTTCACTGGCAGATGTTTTGAAGCGTATCATATACTACTTATTTCATTATCATTACATCCATGTATATAAAATCAATGAATGACTGACACCGTCAATAATTTACTAGATTTTTTGACTAATTTTGGTGGTATAATAATATATTTTTACTTTAAACTTATTTTATTATATTATACATATAAAATTTATGTATATAAACAAAAAAATATTTGTGCATTAGAGGTAAACTAACATTTTTTGTTTTGATAATTCTTTGGACGTTTCTTCATATATTTGTATCCATTGTAACAATTCTTGACGCATTCCTTCAACATCTTCTTGGATGTGATCAAGTAATTTTCCTAAAGGATTTGCAATACGTGAAAGCGCTTGTATATTAATACGTAATTGATCTATATCTTTGTTGACATCATCTCTTGCCCTCTGGGATCCAAATTGCCATTCCTGTATAATATTAATTAATACTATTACCTTGTTATTGTATAATATCGTTTAAAGTGCAGAAATGAACTAACAATTTCAGTTTTTCCTACAACTTGGGAAAATCCTTTCTGGGACTCTAAAATTTGTTGAACTAAATGGCCACGTTGATTATTTTCTTGTTGATGCTGGGATACATTAGTTTCGTCGTTATTATCAACCACAATACTTAACTCTTCATCCTGCAATTGGATAATAATTACATGATATCCAGAGATACAGTAGGTAAGATCCTTATAGTATAAAAGTTCAAAATGAAACAAGTTACCTCTTCTGACACGGCATATTCTGAAATAATGTTAAGTTTACCAACTATAATATCATTGTCAGGTGTATCACTTTCATTTTTATCTCGCAGTTTTGGCGCTCCTGGTCTTGATGATGTAGGCCTGGCACTAGTAGGCCTTATAATTTTATTATCTTTGTCATTCATCATTATTTGTGAAGCTGTTGAGTTTAAATTCTCAGAATTGTCATCAATCTCTTGAGGGAATTTATTATCTTCTTCATTAGTTATTAAATCAGAGTGATTCTGTATTTGTAATGTTTCAAAACTATTTTCTAACAAAATTGTATTTTTTTTATCTTGTTGCCTTTCAGGATTTACGGAATCAGATACAAAAGACTGTTCAACATCAATAGCAATTTGTTTTGCACTGTCATCAGAACCTAATATGTTATGTTTTTCATCCCAATCAACTGATTGATTTAACTTAATATTGTCGTTATTATCTGTTTGAATATCGAGAACATTTATAAGTTTAATAGGTTCTTCTAAATTTACTTCCATATTTTCTTTAATGAGTAGTTTTTCATCTCTCTCATTTGAATGTTTTACTATATGTCCTTTAATGTCTTTAGAATTTTTCTCAAATTTATCTTTACTTTTAATTTTATTTTGGTTGACTGCATTGGTTTTTGTTAGTAATTCTTTTTTATGATTAACATTTTCTTTAGGTTTTGTCTTAATAATTTGGCTATTACTCTTATTACTTTTAATAGATCTTGCACTTTTGTCATCTTTAATTTTTGAAATTATCGTTATTTGTCCCTTTTTCTTTTTTCCATCATCAGTATTTTCTTTAAAAAATTTAATTGCTTGATCTGATGAGAGGTGTCGATCTAAAGCTTCTGCTAAACTTTGTAGCAGCTCGTTAGTTTTTTCTGGTTCCTGACCAGCGATTATTTTTGATGGTTTTACTAGTAATTCTTTGCCAGTAGTTTTACCTTCAAATAGATATATTTTTAATACTAGTTTACAAAAAAATAGTTAAATATATAAATCATTAATATATTATATTTACCTATTACAAATATAACTTTATTTAAAAATGTTATTTTAGCTTCTTTATCTTTTACGTTATCCGATGTAAGTTCACGTTCTTCGAACAAACCCTCAAAAAATCCTGTGGATTTTATTATCTGCGATTGTCGATAGCAAGGAAAATATAATTATAAGTATTTTTATTTGTCGAAATATATAAGAATAAATACTTTGTATTACTATTTAATACTTCTTTAAGACAAGTTTACTCACTGCTGTAATAATGTCATGTAAAAACCGAAATGGTGGTTTTTTCAGTAGTTTTTCTGTAAGTTGAGGACGTTTAACATATTTTCCAAGAGCCACTTGAGTTGCTTTTACAATTAAATCCAAATCTTTTTCCATCGTGCATGTTCCTATAATTGTTTTTGTAATGAAAAGACTACTGTATCAATAATCTTAAGACCTGTGTCTCAAAATACCTATAAAAATTTTATATTGTATGTGCGTGTAAGAAAATATAATTATGCATAACATAAGAACTTAATTATCGTGTTTACAATGTTTGGTTACTATGGGAACAATAAAAGTTATATATGTTACCATATACCAAGCATCTAACCATAAAACTTACATATTATACATAGCAAACAAATATTACGCCATAAAATTAAATTTTCTTCAAACTTAATAAATTTTTCATTTGCGCAATTATTCAATATTGTCCCTATTATATTTTGCGCTTTATTTGAGATAAGTCCCAATGTTAAATCAATCAATCAATAAATGTTAAATCTAAATAACATATCCTGTTGTCGTATCTAACATAATACTAACAAATGACAATTAACGAATCGGTTATTGATACTATTATCGACTATTATAATGTTTTACTTAACTTTTTAATTGAGTGTATGTACATCACTATTTCCTATTGTAATTTGTTATCTGTCACTTTGAATAGATATGAACTGGCTACGCCTACGCTACGCCATTCATTATTAAATAGGTATTACAAACAGCGCCTGAGTGAAAGTAATATCAAAGTTTATGCAAGTTAATAACCAGGTAACTTCATCTTAGGAGTTGTTTCAAATACAAATACTTATCGGCAACAATGTCTCCTAAGCGAAAGAGAGGACGGCCACGTCGCAACTTATCTCAACCATTGGCTTCTAGAACAAATCTAACATTGGAGAAAAGCGATGTGGCGATTGAAAATATTAGCAAAGAAGTCATCGAATATATTTGCTCGTTTTGTGACAAATCTTTCAAAAATAAAGTTCGTCTTGAATGGCATTTAAGGGTATGTAATGAAAACAGACCTAATAGACACAATAGTGAGATATTACCCGTAGAGCTTCACACGGCAGAATCCCAACTGCAAAATGAGGATAGAAAAAGGGTAAGAAGGTTTTATAATTATAATCAACTTTATGATAAAGCTTTATATGTTGTGAACTCATGATTGACAATTAATAATATTTAATATAAATTGTTGTATTCAGTACAAGTTCCCATAACTAGATATGAATGTACTTCTTATCTCATTTAGTTATATTTTGTTGCAGCCTAAGTTACACTGTATGAAATGCAGTAAAGTTTTTGTTTTTCAAAAGAGCTTCAAAAAACATATGCACAATGAGCATTACGAAGGTCCAGGAAGTATCCCTTGTGACTATTGTGATGTTCTGTGTCCAAGCAAGCAAGTATTGCAGAAACATATTGATGACAAGCATAATATGGGATTATATGAATGTGAATATTGTCATCAAACTTTTGTACGGAAAGCACATGTCACACGGCACTTGATGCAAAAGGGTTGTGATGGTCGGAACCTCAGTGAATATTCATGTGGTGTAAGTGACATGGACTTGCAATCTTGAGTTATATGTGTATGTTTGTTATATTTATGTCTGTTATGTCTCACATACAAATATAAATATATGTTTATAGTGCAGATGTGATGTGGGAGACTTTAAACACAATGTTTTATTAGTACTACACATGTGTTCTTTAGATTTCTTGGCAAGGACTTTTAAATATTGAAGGTCTTGTTTTTCTACATTTACAGATTTGTGATGTGAAATTTACCCGAAAGGATAACCTTATGGTTCACCTTAGATTGCAGCATGTTACAAGAAAAACATTTCCTTGCAAATTGTGCAATTATAACTCAAGAAACTTTTCTAAGCTTATTATTCACACACAGAAGAACCATTACTGTAAGCTATATTAAATTTTAACCAGTAACAGATATATATAAAGTATTATAGTTTCTAACTATACATTATTGAAATTACTATTTGTAAATAACAGATTTGGTTCTCAATGCTTATGAACGTACTTATAATAGAAACACAATTTATAAAATAGTTGTCTATGTATCTCTTCCAATTAATCTCCGAAAATACAGGTTTGATTTTGATAAGAGTCACGGACACACTGTTATTACACATTATTTTGTCTTCATCATTATCACTACCATCACATATTTGCATAAAATGAATACCAGTCAATCTGTAGAGTACAGTTAGTTGTTAATAATTTTAGTAAATGTTATTACAACAATAATATATAAAAAAACAATTGCTACATGTGTATAAGCTTGATAATTGTTGCTACATCTATAAATAGGCTTACTTTACATTAATATGAGGAAAACTATATTGTTAGTAAAAGATAAAATGTTCATATTCCAGCTAAACCACTGCAATATGAATGTGACTATTGTGGTAAAATAACCAGCACCAGGGCATCAATCACAAAGCACCTGGAAATTCATGGGGAGAAAAAATATGCATGTGGTGTGGTGAGTTATAGATTAAGGAATAGCTATCATTAGGGGTATTTTGGGTAAAGCATCTAGTGCATATTAATTTTTAAAGAAATAGCAAATAAAATTGCTTCAAAACTAGTTTTAATTAAAGATTTTTGAACACAAAATCGTACAAATTCTGATCGCGTGTGATATAATTTCACATTAGCATTTTAGCTATGACTAATTTTCTTTCATTTGCTATATCGTATGGACACCACTAAAACTACTTTTTGTTATTGCATACATGGATGATATTCTACGGTAAGTTAATGAAACTATCATTTATATTGTCTAAGTTACGACGTCTAAGACTTCTATAAATAGGTGCTTATACTTTATAGACATTTTCTAAAATGCATTATCTGATCAATTCTAAAGCAGAGATGATAGCAAGTTAATATGGTATGATACAATGTTATTTAAATATGACATATCCGGGATGGTTGTGTTAATATTTAAAATAAATGTTCAGCATGCTACTCTACATTATTCTAAGCATTAAATCTCAATTAAAATAAAAATAACATGTTGAATATGTCATAACTAACTTCGCCTTCAAACAGAAAGTACTTTATTAACTTAATATGTTTTATTAACATATGAGATTTTGTCATTACAAAATTACTATATGTGATATAATATGTACCACATTTGTTTTTGCCATGATTTAATTTTTAATAGGTAACTTGACTCTGATATTGTAAAATGATTGATTCTTGTTAAATGTGAGTTCCTCGTTATTGCAGTGTGGATACAGCACTTACACAATTGAGGTGATGCGACGACACGCACTCACGCACGTAGACAACAAACCTTATAAGTGCAACATCTGTTCACATTCGTATATACAGCGCGCCCAACTTGTTAAACATCTCGAAAAACATATGGGCTTCGCTTGCGAGTTTTGTGGATCGCGTTTCAAATCTAAAGACGAGTAAGTGTATTTTAAGTATTCGTTATAAATTAGAAAAAATATTATCTCAGCATCTAAATTGTTTTAAGGATGACATTGCATGAGAAATTGCATGGCACAAATGGTAAACTAACGTGCATATTTGAAGACTGTGGAGTTAAAAGCTTTAAAAACAAAATGGATCTAGAGATGCACATGAAGGAACATTTAAATGGTAAGTATATATTTTCTGTGGTTATATAATAAAATTGAGTTTAAAAATGTACAACAAATTTGAGTCAAAGTCATCGACGCTGGAATGTATACACGTAGTTAATGACACATAATGGCGAGTTGCTTCAATATTATTTAAAAAAATAAACCCTAATATATCGCCGTTGAAGTACTTAATATTTAATAAATCAATATAACTCTTAGTATTTATAAATAACAACGCTAGCTAGTTATGAAAACTATATATAGGAATAAAATTTCTGTAGTTGTATACTGTACAGATTCGTATTTATGTTACAGTCTTGATATTATCATAAACTATTATCAGGTCTCAAAATATTTTTTTATTTATATTTACGGACATGACAGTTATGCTGGCAAAAAATCTCATACTTTTTGGATTGGATTAATTTTTTTGTTTTAAATACGGTGCTTAGTTTACAAATGCGAGGTATGCAACAAGTCGTTTAAGAGCGAGAACAATATGCGCCGTCACGTGAGCACGCACGCGCTGGAAAAGCCACGTCGCTGTATGTACTGCGTGAACGCGCGAGCGTACGTTCGCGGCGAACACCTACTGCGACACGTGCGTAAGCACCACGCCGATGTCTTCAAGCAGCGCCTGATGCACGTGCGTCGTGTACTGGTGAGACGCCTTTATATAACGTTATTCAAGAAATCGCATAGCTACAAAGACAAATTAACTAAAAATATTAATAAAGTTTAGGCCACCTCACATTCATGTTTTAACTGGGAACAGCCCGCATGAAAATTATAACGTTCATTTTCTAGGTACTTGTTAATGTGGATTAATATATTGCATCATTTATATCGTTAGTTAACGTGTAAAGTGGAAACGGGAGGAACGGTGTAAGCCAGACACAGGGTTATTATAATGATTAATCCCTAAAAATATAATATAATTCTATATTTGCAGGGATCATTTGTGACAACAGATAGGGTGAGTAAGTCAGAGCTTGAGGCAATCCTCAACGTACTAGATGCGGAGTCTGATCGTATTATAGAAGACTATGGCACAGGTGTTCTATACGGGGGCTTGCAGGAAACTAAGGACGACGATATCGTCTTGGAGTTACCAAAGGTAAAAAGAGTTGTTTTTATGAGACGTAATGTAAACTTTTATATCACATAATGGATTACGACAATATTTTAAATATCATAGAATGAACCAACTACATTACTGACTGAAGAGGAGTTGGCGGAAAACCTCAAGCAGTTGCTCCTTAAGCTCATTGATCAAGAGTTACTGGAAGCTTTCGGGTGGCCTGATGAAGCTATTGACGAGGTTTGTTGAAGATTGTTATTAATTACACTACATTTAATCATAGATCATTTCGATTATTATAATAGTATTAAGTTAATGTATACAACAGATGTTTTGCAAACTATTAGTATTGACAGACATTTACGGCTTACATAATATGTGTATACGAGTACTAATCTTGTATCATAACGTTTAAAACTATAAATTATTCATATTTTGTTAAAATATGGGTTCAAAGTAGATTTTTTGTTTAGATTTTGGAAAAGGTGATAGAAAACTGCGGTGCACGCGCCGCAGATCGCGAAAAGTGGTCGCGCGTACAGCGATTGCGTGAGAACACGAAGCATTTATTCTTGTATGTGATCGAAGACAAAAACATTGCCAAAATGCTGAGCACGCATACTATCGATCAAGTTATCATGCATATCCTTGAACAAGTTAGCGAAGACAATAAATGATAAGTCATAGGTCTCACGATTTAAGTGCAACATGCTAATATTGTAAAGTGGCAGCCAACGGTTTCTCTCACGTGACACAAAATAGGATTGGCATGTATGCCATTCGAGTTCAATATAGACATTTTGTCCCGATAGTGAAGAATATCCATCAAATTTATATTCTAATAAGTAGGCTTATCGATTTTAATTCGCAGCTGCCAAAGAGGTAGCTATCTTTGAATTGTTGTTATCTGCCTTTTATTTCGTTTGAGCATAATAATTATATAGCGAAGCAGCCTATTAGTTAGCACAAAAATATTATAAATTATTCTTCTTCCCTGGTGTAAATTATTCTTCTTAAAAAAATAACAGAGATTTTTTAACATAAAATTACGCGTTAATTGTTTAACAATTAAATAATAGGTTTTGATAAGTAATTCATATGAAATAAAATTAAACATTAGAAATCGCATTAAGCAAAATAGATCGTCTACGTTCAGATTGTAGAATAGCTTAACCGAATCTATTATGATTTTGAAACAGTTTGTATGTGAAATGACATTGATGCAATTTAAACTGCGCACTGTGTAGGCGTTTCAAAAATCCATCACGCGGCATTCAAGTTGTTTTATGACCATAATAGAATCTTTCGAAAATATTCTGAACTTTAACAAATATACAAAATCTTTTCTAAAAATTCTGCTAGTGCCGAAGACATAAAATTTATTATTTAAATGAAATATAACACATTTGATAAAAGTGGAAAATGAATTATATGTCATTCCTATTCCTGTACTAAAATAAGTTAAATCGAACGAAGAACTTAATGTTGGGTCTTATATAAATGTGCAGTTATTGTTCAAATATGATTTTATAAGAGATACCTGAAGACTGTAATTAAGTAGAAGTGCTACTGTGCCTTAATAAATAATTGATATATGATTATATTTAAGAACAAATTATTTATATATTTTTAATTATTTTCATGTTTAAAATAAGTATAAAATTTATATTTCAAAGCCTAATAATACTTACATTGTTATAGGTATTTTAATTATATTTCTAGGGCACTTTTCTTCCCGCGACTAAAATAGTAACACATAAATACATCTTATGACATATTCCTTTTAAAAGTTAGATAAAAAATCAATTAAATAAAAAAAATGCTTCTATAAACCACTTTTCAAGTCTTTAAATTCCTGGTTCATTCCATTATTAATTTAAATACTTATAAGGTATATGAATTAAGACACACAAGTTACTTTATGTGCTAGATTTTAAAATATAATGTGGTTAAACAAATTTTTATCAAAGAACTAAGCAATATTGGTGCATTGTTATGATCATTATGTAAGATTTATTTAAATTGTTATTACATATTTTATTTTAGATATTTTTATGGTGAAATATTTTACTTTTTTTTTAGGTTTATCATGTAACTGGAATAAAAATTAAGATATTTTGAAATATTTAAAGGATAGAAATGGGCATCGTGTTAATAAATAGTATCCAAAAAATTTTTGTGTTTTATTTAATGAGGGTACCCTAATAATTTTTTTTATTCGCTTCGTTTCGGTGTGGCCCTGGTAGAAATATTTATGTGATAAAGTTTTCAAAATATCCATAGTAATAATTAATGCAATATTTTTAAGAAAAATAATCTGGCAATCATAAGTTAGTAAGAGATCTAACAAACTGTAGCATTCATTGACTAAACATACTTTTCTTTATCTAATTTTGCTAGCTTTATCATAAATATTTCCTTTTTGCGGAAATTGTTTTCCTTAGTTCCACATTTCGTAGTTGCAAATTTTACGGTATTTTTTAGTCATCTGTCATTATTATATCGTATATACATTAACATTAGGCTTTTCTGCGAAAATTTAAATAATCCAGTTTTAAATCCAATCAAAATCAATTTTTTAATTAATTGTTCTATGTTTTCGTCCGCTAAGTACTATATTATGGTAGATCTATAACTCATAGTTTACATTAAATATTTACACGGACATACATACACAGACATTTTGATTATTTTTTAATGTAACAGCTATTAAAGGTGAAAAACATGCTCTTAATTGAGCAAGAAATTACTTCTTAACACTAACTGTATATAATACTATTTATTCATTTATCGCTAATTTAAAATTTTCTCGATTAGATAAGTAATTATTAGTAAAAAATAGCGTTAATTTTGTAATATACAAATTATCGATTAATGGTCTTAACGAAATATGAATATTTACACATCACTATTATTCACGTCAAGGTCAGTAGAAACTAGAATCATACAATTTATGAAAGCTGAACTCTGAAAAGTCAAGTTAGTTTTGAATTTTGATACTTTAGAGTCAGACTTAGTAGTTAGTTACGTGTTATGAATTATCTTGTTTCCAAGTTATTTTACAATTCTATTGTTGTTTAGTTTAATAGTTATTTTTAAATATAAGTTGTATTTTTTTGTTATTAGCTCAATTATTTTTATTAATTTGTTATAATGTCGCAAGCTGCAGTTCCTCTCATAGTAAGATTGTTAGCTTCATCTGTCTCTGTTGCTAATAGGGCTGGTAAAATTATAAGGCATATTATGAGTAAAGGAGAACTCGGTGTTATCGAAAAGGTGATTCAATATGTATATTTTAGTGTAGTGCAAAAGTATTAGAATTCAAAACTTAATTTGTAGCTAGCTGTTTAGACATTTTCAAATTATATGTTTTTTATTTACTTATTCAGAGGGTTTTTCAATTTTAATAGGGAAAAGACGACTATCAAACAGAAGCTGACCGTTCAGCTCAGAGATGCATTATTACATCACTTTCTGAACAATTTCCAAATGTGAATATAATTGGTGAAGAAGATGGTAATGAGGTAATATATTGTATGATAAACTATCCTGCGATTTCATCCGATTAATTTTATTTATAAATTATGTTTAGCTAAAGAAAGCTCACCAATTGTAAATATTTCTGTCTGTAAATCTTAACAACAAAATTTTATGTGGTTTTGCGTGGTATCCTTAATGTAAATATAAGCAATGTAGATTACATACTGATACTAAAAATCTCATCAAATTCGATCCAATCATTTTGAGGTTTAGTGGTTCAAGTAGATGGATAAAAACATTATTAATTTTGTATCAGTCATAGGTACTTTATATACATATGAGTATTTTAATAAATGCTCCTATTTTTATACTATAAATAGACAAAAATATATTTAGTAAATGTTATTCATCAGAGCATATTTAATGTTTTAGAATCAAGGTTCAGATGAATTTTTAGTATTAGACACAGATAAGGAGATACTGGCTTTACAGTGCCCTGCCAGTTTGCAAGGCATTAAGGAAGAGGATGTAGTCATTTGGGTTGATCCTCTCGATGGAACAGCTGAGTATACTCAAGGTCTGTAAATATTATTTTCTCTTTCAATCTATACTAGCAATATTGCTTCTTATCCGACCATAATAAAGATTATATGACTTCTCTTTCATATTTTATGAAACAAACATTTTAGGTGCTCTAATGTTGAAGAAAGATCTTTGGGAAAGATGGAAAATGTACATAACACATCCATTCATTAGTATGAAATGGTATTTAAGTTTACTACAGTCACATTATGGTAAATGGCAAGCTATTCAATGTATTAGGTAGATTTTGAATGGGATTATATGTAGCATTTGGATGTAAATAAGAAGTAATATAACAGATTCACATATATATTTACTCTTAATAATTATTAACACTTTCTTTGGCTTTATTTGTTATTTTTGGTGCATGATTACAGCTATGAAATAATATTGTAAATAAATTAGCAATGGTTTAAAATAACAAAGCCTTGCTTCCTATTCAACAAGCCTTTTATTAAAGCTAAATACTAAATAACTATAATTTGTTTCAGGTTTTCTTGAACATGTGACTGTACTTATTGGTATATCAGTCAATGAGAAACCAATAGCTGGAGTTATACATCAACCTTATTACAAAACTATTGTTGGCAGTGAACATAAAATGGGTCGAACTATTTGGGGTCTAAAAGATGTTGGTGTTGGTGGGTTTGCACTAGCCCCAGCACCAGATTCCTTAATAATAACCACTACTAGAAGTCACTCAACTCCATTGGTTGAAAATGCCCTTCAAGTATTAAATCCATCACAAATTCTTAGAGTAGGCGGGGCTGGCTATAAAGTAATTACATTTTTTTTATAGATCAATACCTTAATTATTTCCTGTTTCAAAACAACCAAAAGATACTATTCTTTTACAAGGATTTCAATATTTTTTGTAGCTTTTATTACTTAATTTGTTTTAATGTTATTTGATGCATAGCTAAAAACCTTTTAAAGATATTTTTACTATTTATAAATTATACATATTTCTTTCATCAGCTTTTTTCTTGTCTAAAGTAAAAACTATTACATAGATGTGTTAACATTCTATGTTACATATAACTTTATTGCTAATGGTATTTTTCATATACAAAAAAATATCACTTTCATATTTTCAGGTATTACAATTGTTGGAAGGAAAGGCTTCTGTCTATGTATTTGCTAGTCCTGGTTGTAAGAAATGGGACACCTGTGCTCCTGAAGCCATCCTCAGTGCAGCTGGCGGAAAGCTAACAGATATTCTTGGTAATTTGTACAAGTATGGAGCATCCGTGTCAAGGCCAAATAAAACTGGTGTACTAGCAGCTGTGAACGATGATCTGCATAACTATGCAGTCAATAAAATACCACAAGATTTAAAAGATAAACTTTCTGCATAATGTATTAAATATATATGTATGGAATAATAAATATATAAAATGTGACTATTACATTTTTTATTATTATCTTATCATATGTCTTACACTTATGACATATGTATATCAAGTCTCAGAAATATGAAATCTGAGAGGTAGTGCTTCATATTATATAATTATGATGTGGTGGTGATGGGTCTTTTTCTGAGACCTACATTAAAACGCTATAAAAAATTAAAGAAAAATGTTTTGTTTAAGGTGGGTTATATAGTCAAAAGAACACTTAATATAACAATGGCATTATTAAACATTAGTAATAATTGAATATTATAATTTGCTCTTTTTAGCAGATACCAATTCTTTCCTCAGTTCACGTCTTAAAATCTTTCCTGAAGGATTTTTCGGTATTTCATCCACAAATATAACTCCGCCGCGTAAACGTTTCGCTGGTGACACCTAAACAAGAAGTTTATTTTATTATTATGTACGTTTTTCATATGAATACAAATGTATTTGATGCATTAAATTATGAAAGGCAAAGGTTTAAAAACTAACCTATACTAATATAGAAACTAAGTTCGAATGTCTATTAGGCAATCACAATAAAACAGATGGATTAAGATGAAATCTAATATACATAATTTATGAACTAGATTAATGCATAGGATACATTTTATTCAGAAAATCGACCTCATGTCGCGCGTAAAGCTAGTTTCTTAATAAGTATATTTATTACTAATTCAGTTAGCAAAAGCAAGCCTTTAATACAGCTCATAAAAATTATAGCTAAGATTATAAAAATTGAACATCATGGTCATAAAAATTCATAGTCTTTGTATAGGCACAACAGTTTCTTACGCAAAAGCAGTGCCGTGAGGAGGAAATTCGCTATCACGTAATACCGTTATCGTCTTAATTCGACCTTTAAAATAAAACGTGAGAAGTGAATGTAAACGGATCGATTTTATCAATTTTATGTTTCTAAGACCATTTACCACTCTTTAGAGACCCACAATTCAGATAAGATAATAGCTATTTAAACTTATTATGACTAACAGCGTATAATACAAGATAAAGATCCTATATCAAAATGATAATACTGACTTAGTTACAATAACTCATTCTAGAAATATCTTAATAATTCTAATATTTAATAGGTTCTTATTTGACGTATCAATGTTCGAAATAGTAGTTTAAAGTACTTAGTATTCAATTAAATGAATATGATTTATGACGGAAAGTCCTTTAAAAGGAAAAGTTCAACGATATTTTTTACATAGAAAAGCAATCATGGATTCAAATAGTTCCCATTGACAAAATATTTAAAAGAATTAGGTAGGTTAACCTTCGACTAAAAATCATTAAGCGACATAAAAAATCCATCCATTAAACTTTTATGAAGCATCACGATCACGACACCCTTGAAGCAAAAAAACTGTATCGAAGTCGGCCCTTTTGTTGCGGAATATGCGACACCCGTTTTTGCGTCGGGGCTTCTAACAATGATTACTTCATATAATCGTTATTGATATCTTTTGTTGCGAAGTATACCTTAGATGCGATGTAATCTGTTATCTCTTTAGCGGTGAGTTTGAATCCAGGCTGCAACACAACAAACGCTATAGGTAGCTCCCCCGCCAGTTCATCGGGAAGCCCTACTACTCCGCAGTCTGCAATACCCTGTATTCTTAATAGCAATGCTTCCAGCTCTGCTGGCGCCACCTGTTGAAATGATTACTGATGTTTGTTATATTATATCCTCTCATAACTGTATTTTACTTCTTAACTACTATACAGTGCATCAATTACTAAGTTCATAAACTGAATTTCGCTTAAACCCAAAACAGTTTTTATTGTTACCAATAACTTAAATACGTCTTTTTATAAATGAACCACTTCTAGCTGACAATTCGGTTATATTCTTTGAAGTTCCTAATAATATTAGACAACATTCAAAACTGGTAGTTTGGCTGCTACGAAATATTGCTCCAAGGCGGTAGCGCATTATTCAAATTATAAATCACCTGAAATCCTTTATACTTGATGAGTTCCTTAAGCCTGTCCACGATATACAAGTATCCTTCGGTGTCATAGTAGCCAATGTCACCGGTTCGCACGAACCCGTCCGCATCGAACAGCGCATCACTGGCGGCGCGGTCTCCCATGTAACCTTTCATTCGCAGTGGTGATTTTATCCACACCTCGCCCTCCTTACCCGGGCCCAGCTTTACTCCTGATTCTATGTCTATAACCTGAATAACATCCGCCTATCAATATACAAAACAATAAAAGTCCTTGCTCTTGCTGCATGTTCGCAGAGCTGGTTCTTATCAGTCTCTAGCTGTGCCCCTATGTTCCATCTACAACGAATCTGTAAAGATTCTTAAAAATCTACCTTGATTTTCATTCCGGGAGCAGGAGTTCCGCAAGAGCCCACTTTAGCACCTCCCGTGACGTCCACGCAACAAGCCATAGTCACCTCTGTCAATCCATAGCCTTGTCTTATAAAGTCTATACCTGTCCTATATACAAACAAACAAACAAACATTACTCACCATCTCATTTCAGTAAAGATGATATGTAATACCTCAATCAGATAATATTTTTTTAAGTTATGTATTACTTTATCTCATGAGCCGCATGTTAAATTAATAAAGCGTATAATTTCATTTAGTGAGCACTTCATGCATTGCATATCCACACGTTATGTACTGACTACTTTCAAATTTTAATATTTTTTCTATTTGTACTTAAAGTCAAAGGAACATGCGGTTGATCTGATGGCAAGCAATTTCTGTCGTCCATCGACGCCTAAGAAACGTGTTGCCAATCTTAAGACTTCTTTCATATTATATCATATTACTTGCATTGAAATTTATTTATTATGTATTATATATTATGTGTAACATAAACATTTTATTATTGTAATGGATATTGCATTGTTAAGGCGGGGAGTAAGTGGAGCACTTATATGCAATGCACACTACTGTTTGGATGTATTGGTACATAATAAAATATTAATGAAAATACCTCTGACTAATGGCAGTCTGTATTTCACTGGACAATGGTGCAGCTCCACACCACACTTCATTGAGAGAGGTTAAATTATATTTAGGTACAAGTGGATGTTTAGCCAAAAATACAGCTAAAGGAGGGACAATTGTTGTCATATTAATCTGAAATTGTATAATAATGTTTCATAAACTTATGATTTATTACCAGTATCCTCGGGTTTTACCACAGTTAAGTTTTTGTACACAAGTTGCATTTTTACATTAATAATTATAATAATAAAAAATAGGCTAAGTTGTTCCTTATAACCATCATATTCAAATGGATGCAGCAGTTTTGATAACTTTCAGAACAATTAGACAAGCAAACATTTTATAAGTTGTGTGTCAGCTAAAGTACCATACATAATTCAAATTTATTTAATTAGGTGTATAATATACAATGACATATATATCCAAAGCAGTAAACATCCTTAAGATAACAAGTTATATTCCAAATGTTTATATTATTTACCTTATACTTTTGAATAGTTTCTAGGAATTGTTCCTCATCAAATCTCATCAAGAATACAACCTCTATATGTAATGCCAACACAGCTAAAGTAGTAATAAACCCATATGCATGGAACCATGGTATCAGAGATAATGCAGTCTTCACAGTATGTTTTTTTCGGTTTTGGGATGTCTCTAAATAGTATCTGAAAGTGATATACATTATAATTTAAACACATCACTTGTGATCAATTATACTCATAAATTGACAGGTTTTTTTAATAAACAATACATAAAGGAACTGCCCTTATCCTTCATATGCGGTATAATTCAATATGTGACACTGATATTAATCTTGAAAAAAAATTATCACCAATGTGATTCACTGGCTTGAAAGAATTATAAGGAAACATACTTTATTTAGGTGGGGCATAGAAGGAATTGCATAATTGCATTTTAATAATAATAATTGGTGAAAAAACATAGTAACTAAGTAAGGAACTTCAGATCTATTTCAAAATAACTAGTCCGGCTCTAAGCTCTAATCAATATTTATAAATATATAGATAACTAAAAACCTAAACATAAACTTGATACAATTTCACTCAATTTAAATATAGGATAAAATGTAGATGATCACCTCATATGGGCAGATAGAGTTAGAAAGTTGACATGTGTCAACATAACACCCTTTGGCATACCAGTAGTGCCAGATGAACACATTATGGCAACAGTATCCTCTGCACCATTAACATCAGCGATGATAAAATCTTCCATATTCACATGAGTTTTAATCAAATCATCATAAAATACAGCAGGAATCACATCATATTCTCCAAAAAGTATAAGTTTTTCAACATACTTCAAATCTTTGCTACAATCGTAAATATTTTGTGCTGTTATTGGTGAAGTAAAAATGAATTTTGGTTTTGTTATTTTCAGTAGGTGGCTTATTTCCCCTGCAAATATATATTATAACTATATTAAGGTTCTAAACATGTGACATAAGTTATATACAGAACCGATTAAGATTGGAAATTGAAAAAACATTTTTGTATATAAGTGTGACTGCCATGATGTATATTTCACCATAATTAAAAGAAATCATTTTGCTGTGTTTAAAGGTGGTAAATACAACCTCTTTATATCTTGACAAATGCAGCTTTATCAAACTTTATCTGTTGTTAATTGTAATTTTTCTACTTACCAGGAGAATAAGTAACATTCAAAGTAGATAATATTCCACCACTAAATATTGCAGCTAGAGATGATACTGTAAACTCAAAGCGGTTTTCACAACTCAGAGCAACAACATCACCTTTTCTAAGACCCAGAGTCTCAAGTGCGGTAGCTAAATTTACACTTTTTTGTAGAATGTCTCTATAGGTGATAGATCTACCAGTCTCAGCACAAATCTAAAAGTTATCATATATGTTAGTTAAAATTTGTTTATCAGCTATTTTGAGGGTACATAAATATTAATTTAATTCATTGAAATATAGTATAAATTATAATGACTTACTTGAGCAATTTTATTACCGCCCCTTTTAAATTTATCAAATAAAAATTGACCGTAAGACAAATGTGCCGGTATAAGCTCTTCTTCAGGTCCAGACACAATATTTTTGTGTATTGTTATAGACATTATAGTTATTTAAAAAATAATGAGAAATAAGTTATGTAATTACAATTATTCCAGGAATAAGTATACCGGCCAGTAATTAAAATGCCGTGGATACTATAATAATTAATTTATCTACATATCACAGTCTTTAATGGTGATAAATAAGATAATCACTTAATAATTAAAGATTAACAAGTATAATTTGAGATAAAAATTATCATGCAAAGAGCAATAGCAAATCAAGTAATACTAATTTATATCCAAATTACCTATAGGCTATAAATAAGTTAATAAAAGCTACTCAATAATTATCCAATTTGTTCTTATGACATTTTAAAGTAATTTTATACCGAAATACCGATTGACTGCGGGTCTTGTGTATATTGCGACAGTTGACAATTGTCAGCTGTATTAATTATGGATGCGTTATGAAAACGTGGTCACAAACTTCATTTGATAGTAAACGTTCCTAAAATTGACATTTCAGATTATAATTTTGATTTTACATTGCAAAATATTTTAACTCTTTGAAAATTTTTTTTGTTAGATTAATCGAAATCTTTCCATAGTAGGTTAATATAAATAATATTACTTTTAATTCCAGCTAAGATAAAATCTACCGCTTTGAATTCGACTATTTTAATTACATTTTATTCGCTGCGGTCTGTCTGTCTAATTAATCGGTGCAGTAATTCAGTCAGTAAATTTATTTAGCTCCGAGGCTGAGGAGTTAATCCGTACATTACGAAGAGTGTGGTCTGGGGGCGGGCAGGCTCACGGTCAAACCACACCGGGTGGAACCCGTTGGGGAAGCCCGGCGAGGGACCTGCGGGGAGCTACGCGTTGCCGCAGCGAGATATCTATATCCCGATTTCTTACGATGTCGGATGGAGATCAGGAGCGAGGCCTACGAAGATTAGAGTCACGGCTGACCGGGCGGCTGGCATGTTGTTTTTTCTGAAGGATAAACACGTTTTAGCCTAATGGATTTGAAAACTAACCGAAATATTTTATATTTTTGAACCAGTATTCATACGAAATTACACATAATAAAACATAATATAATATTTTATCGAAATGGTTTAATGGTTATTTGTTATACGCCGACGTCTTGCTTATGTGACTTTTGTGGTCCCTTTAAATGAATTAAAATTATTTTAAAAATTTTATTGTATTTTCATCGATTTAATTTTTAGAAATTTAAAGGAGTTTTGTGGTGCTACAGTAACGTACTAGTCCAAGCCCCAACAAAATCGGTGAAGCTTTTTGGAGTATGTTTGCGCTTAATTATAATGATCTAGGGAATACACAACTATAACATCAAAAATGACTAAGTAACGGACAAATTAACAAAAATAGATAAATTATAACTAACTTTTCATAGATATAGATATATATACAGGGTGTTTGAAGACTACTCCTGAAGACGAAAACGAGTGATAGTAGTTATGACACCTTTGATGATGGGACGGAAAAAAGTTCGATCCTGACTGTAAAAAAGTCACATTTTTAAAACTAGTTAATTAGTTATTTACGCTTCATCATGTTTATAGAGCGAAATGAAATGATAATTTCATAAAAAATAATGAAAAAAAATCCAGCAATGAAACGCAAATAAAAAACAGTTGATGGTCTGGTCAAGTCGGATGAACGCACGTCTTCGAGAGACCCGCGCTGACATCTAGCGAGAAATTCACCAAATTTTTATTCATTGAAAATACGTTAATTATTTCCACCGATCGATAAAGTGTTAGTTATTTCCAATTTATATTTTATGAGCTTAATTATTCGTACTAATTTAAAAACTCTAGTTTGCGTTTCATTGCTGGTTTTTTTTTCAGTATTTTTTATGAAATTATCATTTCACTTAGCTGTACAAACATGATGGAGCGTAAATAACTCTAAAAAAACGTTTTAAAAATATGACTTTTTTATAGTCACGATCGATTTTTTTTCCGTCCCATCATCAAAGGTGTCATAAGTACTATCACCCGTTTTCGTCTTCGGGAGTAGTCTTCAAACACCCTGTATTTACGAAACATTGTCGAACAGATTTTGCAAATTATACTTAAAGTACGTTGTAGGAATTTTTATTAAAAGTAGTTCAGTGTGTCACACTAAAAGGACATTCTTTAATATGAGGTCACGTTGGATAACCTACCGTAACATATACCTTCAGGAAGCGCTACAACCGTGGCTAATACCTAACGGCTTCACCGCTCACGAGATAAAATGCGGAATCGATATGTGCAGTCAGTAGATACGTAGCCCTACAAAATAATCTAGTTGTTACTAACTTACTCAAGCTCTATCTTGCATAATCATAGACAAGCAATATTATCACATTCCTACACTAACTTGTCTTATTTACTATATATATTACTTACGTAATCAAAAGTACATACGTTACCTTACTTTTCATTTTAAATATCTCTACTTATATATTACATTATTTGTTTTCTCTTTCCATGACATCGTATATTGATATCAATATTAAAATATCATTACCTAAATTTCATTAGTGCTGTACCTAGAGCTCTGTAAACTTTTTGCAACTCAATATAATAATATTAAAGTAACTCTTCATTATTTTAATAGATTATCATTGGAATAAATATACGAGTACCATATTACCTATCAACAGATTTAGGTTCAACTTATCAAAACAAAATTACCTTATATTTTGTAACGAAAATGATGTAATTGCATATCTATCAATAGCAAAAAGCTTTACGTTGAATGTGTATTTAGACAAGTCAAGAATCCCTAACACAGCAACGCACGTACTACATTAAATACCAACTAAGATACAGGATTAACGACTGATAGATCGCAGATGCTAAAACGTTTACACAAAGGGGATTAAATTCCTCTAACGAACATAGGTATGTTTAAAGTTATTATAATGTAAATATCTGTTATATTTTTACAATATAAATTATTTATTTTTACCCCACCGGCAAGAACCACACATGATTTTACTAGTAGTTCTATATTATTATGTTTGTGTAACTTATTTGTCCGTTTAATTACAAAGGATTTAGTTAATATGTTAGGTAAAACTACCAATGAAAAGTTCACTTTTCAATAATTATACACGTCCAGGTAACAATGACGCAATAATCATTGGTATGTCGGTACACATTACATTTATTGCCTTTACCAAGTTTGCTATATTCATATCCGATCATGTTCCATGATTGATTACCGTACCTACAATATCAACATGGCTGTAGGTACTTGTATTTCAATTCCGATAATGCGATCCAATTATCTATAATGGATGACCTACGTTCTACTGCTCATTAGATTTGCATATTGGAGAATTTGGTGTAATTTAATATATTATGTATATCCAATCGTCAAATTTAAAAATATATTGTATCCTGAATAATTTAGAACTTTATATGAATACAACATTTAATTTATTTTTATAATGGAATATTTTTATCAACAAACATTTGAAAGATTTTGGGTAATCAATACCTACGAATAATAACTGATTCCTAATCATGCTCTATAATGAACTAACTTAATAAACATACATATGTCAGTTACCTCTAAATGACTCTGATACTTTGACTATTATTTATGTTTCTTTTAACTTAAATGAAAAGTATGTTTGAACTTAAAAATACTTTATTGATTATTCGGAAAGACTTGCTAAATAGTTTAGTGTTCCTACTTTTGCATAATGTAAAGGCTAATAGAAAAAAAAACAATCAATAGAAAATATTCTTTAAGCTCTGGTTTTGCCCCTAGACTAAGGCAGAGCGAGTTTGTATATCAACGGCCTTTAGTCAAACCTTTCATATCACATAAATTATATTTTGTTTGATGTAAATAATTTTCATTATGATGAAATTCAATTCCTTTTTCTAAACTACAGTTACACAATTATTGAATTTGAATTAAATTATTTAATCCAAGACCGCATCAAAATGTTTTTTGCACTGGCGATTGCTTTAATAAATAACGAACTCTTGAGGGCTTTAGAATCAGCTATGCCTTTCATCGTGACCCGACGACGTGCAGACTTGTTGCAGGCAAGCAATATTCTTGCATCATGTATTGCGTATATGGTTGCCGATGAGAAGACGATGCTTGCAGCTGCCTCAATAAATATATTATATCTTATTTATGACTCCTGTAGATGATTCTTCTTTTTGTTACGATAGACTAGTTCTGATAAAATTCCAACTGAACGTTTACCATTGTCATTTCAATCGACCATTGGAAATGCAAAGACATATTGTTAAACTGTAATGTTCGTGTACGATGCGTGAAGCGTTCAGTGTGGTGAAGGGTGCGACGGGCGTCGAACATTAAAAACGTTATTATTACTTTACTTTGTCTTTTTAGAGCAAGGTCGTCCGAGTTCTGAGTTTCGTTAGTAGTTCAGAGGTTTCAAAGACAGGCGTTATTATATATTTACCGATATATAAATAGCTCTTATATGTCAAAGTTTGCTAAATACTATTGGATTATAAGAATTACTAGCGCAGTCGAACAGCTACAGTTCTAAATTTTAACAGAATCGGCCTGTCGGAGTTTGCGTCCATGAATAAGCGCGCTAACGTTATAATATGGTTAATTACTAATGAACAAGGCCGACATAAAACTTTTTGTCAGACGATTAGGCGTCAATTGACACAATAATCCTGATTAATTTAGAGCTGTTGTGTATTTTAGACATTATAACGTATTAATACTAGTAAGAAGTTTTAAATACATATAATCTGTACATTAATACGAAGCAAAAAATAATTGTATCTATTAAGAATTAAATTAAAAAGAACTACATTTTTGTAATACAAGCGCTTTCAAATAAAATATTATTAATCGGCAGAAAATCTTTACTTATAACAAAAGACAACATATATTTGAAAACTTTGCTATACAATGAATATTAATTATTTGTAGATTTCTTTGGTGAGCGTTGTCAAAAATCTTCTTGAATTCTGGATCAATTAATTCTTGAATACTTGTTCAACTAAACATTCAAGCCTTTATTTATTTAGTATTCTAGTCCTTTAAATAATTCGGTTCACAAAAATTTTAGACTGCGAGTAGATTCTTTAAATATTTTATAATATTAGTTAAAACGTTTTTGCATTAGGCATCTACTAATTTCTAATGTTCACGATTGATGAACGCTAGCTGTTTTTAAAAGCAATAGTCGATGGATATGTAAATAATATTAAGACGTTAGAAAAATAAAAAACTACACAATACGAATTATAAATAAACTGTGGATAATTACTTTGAAATGCGTTTTTTATATCTCTAAAAATAAAGACACACCTTCATTTTCAGTTTAAAGCTATGCTAAATATAAGACTATAACGACTTATTTTACCATTAAGAAAATTGTATAATCTATAATATACATAATAAAAATGTAATTGGTAGATGTGTGTACATTGAAGATATTTGGGAAAAACTATTATTGGGGGACTTAATTAACGTCAGAGAACCCAAAACAATTTTTTTAGAATTTTCGCCTGTCTACGTTGGGGCCAAGCTCGGAAATGGCTTAACTATTTTCATTGTTATATCTTAGTAAGCTTCATTTAACATTAAGTGTACGTTTTATTTCAATCGACTGAGAAATAAAAAAGTTATAGCTGTTTAAAGAAGCCCGTTTTATAATCGTTCGACGAAACGGTAGAAAATATAAGTATAAATTGGGAACTAAGCAATATGATGAATCATAGCGAATATATAGTTTAGCTTAGGCTGGATAATCCCCGAAAGTTCTCAACGGGTTATTTTTGCGTTTCAATATATTTTCTAATATTCTATTCTATTTTACATATAATAACTTAGTAGAAGAAATCATAGATTAATAAAGTTACTACAAAAATAGTATGATAGAGTAGTAGAAGTGGTTAACAAAATCGACGCGACCGAAGTCGCTGGCAGAAGCTATAAGATAATAAGGATCTTATATAACTGAAAATAAAAATTATTATTGTCATATATCGTAGCGCAGTATTTGTTGTGACCGACTTGTACGTATCTAGGAGGCTACAATTTCTAAAAAAATAAGATCTATTACTTATAAGAATTTCATTCCTATATTTTGTATAAATCTTCCTTAAAGGTTCGAAGATTGTTATTCATACTGATTAAAGATGGAAAGTTACTATGAACTGTAAGAGATATTCGCTAGGGTTAAGTGCATGAATATTCAAAAGACTACAATTGACCTCGTCAATTAAGTAATTATTTAACATTATTTGACGAATAATTTTGAATCTTAAAAATAAAAAATCCATATAGGTAGTAGTTATACGAGTATACATAGCCCGCTTATTCTGAGACGTTTTCCATTTGAAGGATTTCTTCATTCTAAAGGTTAACACCTTATCGATAATACAATTTGAGTCTAATAATATTGCGACGCTGACGACGTCGTTTTATACAATTGGATCAAAATGATCGATTCAGATTTTAGAATATTAGTATAAAATACAGTTACTATCATAATAATATGTTATACTTATTCGGATTGCAAAATCGAGTGACCTACATTTAATATACAGTAAGCAATGAACTGATATATATCTGACAATAATTTATCTCCTGAAATCATTATATTAAAAAGTCATACTAATTCCCTGAATTTTATCTTACGTAGAAAGTATGTAAACAAACCGGTGATAAAGTTTTAATAACTTTCAAACGAGTTCTATTTCGATATTTCCGCTATATGAATGAATGAATTGCCAATGACTGGCGGTAGCATCTTCGGTAAGATATAAAATTTAATACATATCCTGTAGCATTCGTAAAGCCATGACGTCCGTGTGTGGACTGTATAGTTAATCGGTTTAGTTCGGGAGCAGACCGCGCACTGAACGTGTTACGTGGTTTCTCCGCCGCCACACTCGCTCAGCTCATCCGCGAATCAGCACACGCCGCCACTTAATATTTAAACTATATTTTTATCGGTTATGGTAAAGCGGGAAATTTACTAATACTCCTTTATATCACGCTTCATCATTAGCTGAGTAAAGCGTTGGTAACATTATCTGGATATGAGGAGGTAGCGAGATGTCAATTCGACAGAGCGGAGAAGACGGTGCCGTTGAAGAGCACGTTGTTGGCGGTCTAGCCGGTGTAAGTGGCGCGGCCCCCGGGAAAGACTACCGCGAAAAAAGTGCTAGTACTGTTGTTCGCGTTTTAACTGTATTTGCATATCTCTTCTCTGTGTCCTTTGCTGCGATTCTTCTCTCCGTGTACTACATATGCGTATGGAAATCACCGGAGTTGATTGAGACCCAGGGCCAGGCAAGCGCAAGGAGTGCAGATGATTTTCATTTTCGCCCAACGTTCACGGGCGATAACGAGACGTTCAGTTTCACGGGTATGCACTGTTTTTATCAGTGATTTTATATATTAATTAAATTGGATAAATTGAACAGTCTTAACACAAATTTTAAGTGGTGCCTGTAAGTTTATGCATGTATTTTTTAGATATAGTGGCCATAAATCCTTTTACACCTTTTGGGATCGCATTTAGATCCTACTTGATTTTGCCTATTGTTTCTGTTTAATGCAAATTTATTTTATAAATTATATTACAAGCTTATATACTAAATAACTATCAGTTAGAGTCAAGGTAAATCTAACCTGGACATTGGCCCAGGTACCACATATACAGTGGTATAAAAAATAATGGAACAGAATCGCGAAGTAAATAAGGCAATCATAATAAAATAAAATATTAGACAACTTCTATATAAGGTCTGAATTCATCAAAATTTTATTCAAATATTTGCACACGTTAGGAAGAATATACTAAAAGACATGCTTAAAAAATCTTTGTAATCGAATTAATAAATACATAAATGCATAAAACGATAAATGCTTTTATAAATATATAGATGTTTATTATGAGCAAATACAATACTTTTTGTATGATATAAAAACAAAGATCAATAAATCCTTTTCACGTTTCGCTATTCTTAAATATCGATAAAAATTAGGAAAATATGCACATTGAACTTAGCGACAGGTCGAATGGAATGATAACCACATATCTATGTAAGTAGAATTCTCATGAGTCTGGGTATGAATTTCGCACATAAATACGAATATATTACTTTGAGTCGAGACCAGAGATAAAAAAATAGAAAAAATAAATCTCAGTAAACATGATTACAATAAGTTACTTAAACGTATAAAATAAACGTTAACGAAGTTCAGAATATGTAACAAATTATTAAGCTGGCTAGAAGCTAATCTTCCCATTAAATGAAAACGTTTTTACAAAACTTAATCTACAGTAGTACAAAAAAGCTGAAACGTTTGATTATTTTGTTGAACGAGCTAATATCAGAAACTACTAATTCGAACTGAATATGTTTTTCAATGTTGGATAGCCATTTCATCACGGAAGACTATAGTTTATAAAGCATCATGCTGCGATTAATATGACCAGGGCACCTATGAGAAATGTAACAAAAACGGGGAAAATGAATGCTTTTTGAGAGATTTCGTTGCATGCACTGTGTAAACTGTTACCTACAAGTTATTGAATACTAAAAATATTCTAAAAAAAGTTGGTACTAGCATATGTTTGTCTTTTAAAATTAATTCGCTGTAACATTCTTCATCAAATATGTATAATATTCTATGTAATACAGACGAAATTGCATTGGCCTTAGTATTCAATTTAATTAGGGCTTTCTGTCAAACCGTTATTCGATTTTCTGACTAAGCTGGACTTGACGACTCAAGTTCTTAATGATCTCATAGAAATTCTCAGAAAGAACAAGGCGCTCAGCTCCGGATTATAGAAATCTGGCAATTGTTGAACGTCGTCACTATCCATAGCTTATACTCTTATTCCGATTAAATCTGCCTGGCAAGATTACCAACCTTTTCTTCTACATCACCAATGACATAAAACTGATTCTATCAGAGTTTTAATCATAGAAAAGTTTAATTGCGTTTAATCAAACGAGATGTTAAAGTTCCCGTAAGTCGTGAACTGCCATAGCTGCGCTGATGTGGGGAAAGAAAGTATGGTAGGAAAAAAATTTTTGCACCACTATTATTTAAATTAAAACAGGGCCCGGAAACCGAAACAAGAGGTAAAGATAAACACGATTATAAATAAATATGGAAAGGCAATAACTAAATCGATAATATCTAATGTTTGTGGTGTGTAGGTGTAGTTTGGACACGAGGGGTTTCCTGTAATCCAATTGATTCTATCTAACCTAATTGTGTCGAACTAAACATCAATTACCTACTTCACCATTAATTATTGGTTTGCAAAAGTGAACTAGTGTAATAAATTAACTCCATTAAATAGGTGTGTCCTGTTTGATTCAAAATTTCGATCGTGGCTCATTCTGTAGAAAACTATTCCATTTTTTGTATTGTTATGAGTCTCAACTTAGTCCTGAAACCACTTAATGACTTTCAGCCCTGGTTAATTCTATAGGGTTTCATAATAATAATGTTTTGATACAATAAGGTACATGTTATGTTAGCCAATTACGTTTGACCTGTACCTCGGAAATAACCAAATTTACAAATAATTAACCTTATTTATACTTAATCCGATATTTAAATTTTCGCCTAAGTTTAAAAGTTATCATAACAAATATTTTGTAAGTTTGTATAAAATCTATCTATAATATAATAAAAATATAAGTGGTCGATGTTTGTATATTGAAGATATATGAGAAAACTATTAATAGGGGACTTAATTAATGTAGTAGATGACACAACAACAATTCTTATATGTTTTGTCTATATTCATGCCAATCTCGGAAATAGCTTAACCTTTTGCACTATTATATCATAGCAAGCTTCACCTAACATTTAGTGTTTGTTTTATTTCAATCGGCTGAGAAATAAAAAAGTAATGGCCAATTAAAGACTCGCGTTGAATAATTGTTCGCCAAAGCGGTATCCAATAAGTGTTTAAAGACATTGGCAATAGATCAGCACTATATTTTGGCCTATAGTTATATATTATAAATAAATATTTATTTAAGTAAGATAAGAGGAAGTGGACAGATTCCGTTTAGTATACATTCCAATGTAAGTCGGCCTTAGATCTATATAATAAATCATAACGAATAGTTTAGCTTAGGCTGGTCTTGGGTAGATTGAACGCGAGCACAACTGAGTATTTTAAATTATATCTTCAATACATACCTATAAAAAATCAGTAAAAATTGGGTATCTAAACATTCATAGAATTTATACAAAAATTATCATAGACCTGTTTTTTACTTTATTGTCTGTCCGTCTGTATCTAGAGGTTAATTTCCAAAATTTCTCAACGGGTTTTTGTCACGTTTATATATATTATTGCTTTTATTCTTTTATACATATAATAAATTATACACTCACTGAAGTTACTCAATAATAATATGACAAACAACTAGAAGTGTATGATAAAATCAAAATGAACGCGAGTGAAATGGCTGGCAAAAGCTAGTCTGAAATAAAAAAAAAATGATAACTCGCTGAATGCTTGACTACAGTCCAACTTGTTTTAAGTGATGATATGTAAATTGATTGTCTTTGGTCTTCGCGTGATGACGGTATATAATATTGGCCCCGAGGGTATACGACATACCCAATAACGAATGTTAGAATTCTAGTATGTAATAAATTAAGGTCAATTTATTGTGTATCAATAAGTTACATACATGATACAGGATACATTAAGGATAAATTGTAAAATACATATATAATACTAGATATTATACCTACTTATGCTTCTTTAAATTAATTTACCGCTGATGTTAACATAAATTTAGTTTCATTTTCAATACAAATTATGTTTCCAATGCAATTGCTTCCATTTTAACTATTTCTTAATTTCAAACGTAAAAGTTTACATTCTCCACTCTACATAAAGATTCTGTACAGTTTATATTCACTACTTTATATTCAGAGAATAAGTACTAACGGGTAAAAACCATTAAAACAATATTGTTTGTACCGAGATGTAATACAGAATGTTTGAGGACTGCTTCCGAAACCGAAGACAGGTGATAGTACTATTGACACCTTTGTTGAAGGGACGGAAAAAAATTGATCCTGACTAAAAAAAGGCATATTTTTAACAATTTTTTTAGAATTATTTACGCTCCATCTCGTAAATACAAGTTAATGAAACGATAGTGTCATAAAAAATATATTACTTTACTAAAAAAAGCCAGCAATGAAGCATGATAAGTAAAACAGCTGGACTAACATGATAGAGCGAAATAACGCTAATAAAACGTTTAAAAAATATGATTTTTTTAATCAGGATCGAATTTTATTCCGTCCATTCATCAAAGGTGTCATTAGTATTATCACCTGTCTTCGTTTTCGGGAGCAGTCCCCAAACATCCTGTATAAATTTCAGACCAAATTCTGTAAACAATCAGTGGACTCAACGATTTTGTATCAAAATATTTTGTCGAAACAGCAAACATGGAATGTAAATTTTGTGCTAGCCGACTCATAAAAAAAATTGAAACTTTTTATGTTATAAAGCTGCAATCTTGTGTGCATTTAGTTAAAAGTTTTTTTTTAATTGCACGATCTTTTTCGATCTCTAGTTATTTTGTTACTGTGCTACTAAAAAACTGAATAATAAGTAATGAAATTACGATTTACTGCAAAATCTGCCACAGAATCCAATTATTTTATTATTCAAATAGATATAATAAAGCAGATATTGCTTATTTCGTTTCCTAAAATTATTGATCAAAGTACTCGCATTCGGTCATAAGAAGAGGCATGCGCCTGTGCCGCCCGCCCAGCCGCCCAACCACCCGCGCGCCCTGCCGTCGCCTCTTGTCACACGTCGTGTGGCTGTCACCCGCTGTGACAATACTTATCACTAATAACGTGTTGACCCCTACCAAATTAACATTGTTTGCAAATTGTTACAAGCCGCGCGCCATCGACGCAAATAACCTCCTACCGCGAAACTTGCGATATCTGCTCGATACCGTTTATTCATGCTAGTTTGAGTTTTTATTTTGACGCCATATAGACAGAAATATGTTTAATAATATTTAAATCTGTTATATTGTAAAAACATTAAAGTAATCATTGAAAACAATAGCTTTTTGAACGAGGGCTCATGACAAACGCAACGCAATCTGGACTACGTCAGTAACTGGAATAGATCTCATATTAACGCGAGCGTGAAATTAAAGGATAAACAAATGAAGACTGAAGCGAGCGCCATAATAATGAAACAACAGTCGGCATCAGAAGGTGTCAAGCTGCAGACACGGACGGCGTGACCCGGCCCGATCGGCCAGTTCGAGGCGCATCGACGGAACTGGGGCATATCGATAAGTGTGCCCTAGTTACCCGCTTCCGTGAGGACAACTTAACTGTAGTGTATTTTGGAAGAGGACGTCAGTGGTGATGTCGGCCAAATCGTACGCTTCAGGCAGCATGCGGTCGTGCGCCGGCTCCGTGCGGATGGGCCCTGCATCAGGGCACGAGGTAGTGCTCGACGCGCTCTATGAACGGAAGCGCGACAAGAAGAGTGTTCGAGTTCTCACCGTGATCATATATGTGTTCTGCGTCTCGTTGGCTGCCATCATGCTGTCCCTTTACTACGTGTTCTTCTGGGAGCCCAAGGACGCGCATTATGCGCAGCGCAAGGTGTTAAATACTGTAACGCAGCCACCCAGCACCACACCTTTGCCCACATGCTTTATGACCCACACTGGTAGGTTACACGAACAACACGCTTCTTTACCTTTATCAATATCGAAATGCGGCACTGCATCCACTAACAGTAACAGAGAAATCTAAACAGAATACAAAGAGCAAGCAAAACTTTAACAGATATGTGCTATATTTATAATGTACATAACGTAGGGATGTGATCTACATAATCTAAAATTTTCACTTTATTCCTCGAGTGTTTGTTGCACGCTATGTTATGTCGTTTCTGTCACGATACACGTCCAGTCCATATGTATATCCTTAGTAGTACTTGTCTAGAAAGTAGTGAACGCTTATTTATATCTACTTATCTATTCTACGTGTTTGTTATTAAGTCAACGAAAAAGAAAAGTTAATTACTCAATACGTAACAAGTAGGAATAAAACTGCACTGCACTTTACGTCCTTTATTATCGCAACTATTCATTATATTTATTAATTTTGTCTTTGCAGGACTGCTTAAATGAATATGAATAGTCGCAATAAAAATTTAATATATTAATGAACTAATCGCGTTTCTATACAGAGTTTTATTTAACAACGGGTATTATTAATCAGACTATCACCTTATACATTTTTCATAAAAAATCGGTGCAAAGAAACCAGTACCAGCTTCGTAACTGCCTATTATTATTTTATGATATAATTAAATATTTAAGTGCATAGGTTTCCACGGCAGCAATTTTACAGCAAAGCTCATATAATTTACGACCCGATCGACTATCAAATCTAATGGCTTTATATAAAAAGTAGTCTGTCATATCTTTATTAATTCCAAAATTACAATTACGAGAGTAAAGTTCTATCGTTTACGTGTTTATTTTGAGTTAATCCAATAATAGTTATATTTTTTTTTTGTTAAAAAAATACATTTAATTATTGTCCATTAATTTCTAACTTCAATGTTTTTCAGTTACTTTCATTGTCATTGAATACCGTTAGCTATTCAATGACGTCCTGATTTTTCCTGTATTTCAAAAATATCTAAGTACTACACTAAACAACTAACTAAATGTATAAGTATCATTTACCTAACGAATAGAAGCGCAGTGCTCCAGGTCTCATTTATAAAATGCTGTAAACTAACAATTTAAATATAGCATCGTAATGAATCACCTCGTTAACTTTGCTTTAGTCAACTGTTGTTTAATTTGAAAAGCAATGAATGTTTCAGCTGCACAAGAAGCACAGTATATCATGACCTTATTATTGAAGATTCTGAATCGAAAGCTTATAAACTTCCCAATCCTCGTTTAATTGTTGCTATAATTTAAATGGTAGATATATTTGTAGCAAATGAGACTGGGACTGAGACTCATAAAAAGCATAAGATAATTTTTATGTAAATGTACTTTGATAGGTTTTATCATGGTGAAAATAAGTGGTTGATCAAAAAATATTATCTATTATGAACATATAATACGCGATACTTGTTTAATATAAAATAACAATCAGAGCCCCGCTGCTTTACCCGTGTTGATGTCTTGTTTAAGATGTTGTTGATGATGAATAAATAAAAATATTTTTGAAATTTAAAAAAGCAGCATTTCACATTTATTAGCTACAGTTCCTCAGATTATATAATAAATGGAGATAGTACACACATTTAATCTCGTATTTCTGAAAATTTATGTCGCGCTCAACTTAGGTCGTCTAGATACCATGTACATTTGTATTCAAATCGAAATGAAAAGTTTAATTCAATAACTGACTTTGGTTTGGGCGAATTTTCAAATGAATGATTCACACATATCAAAGATCTAGGAAGACCATCAAAGACTCAACGACCTTTCCAACAAACAAACAAATGTAGGATTTGTCTTACAATTTGCAAAGAGAATTTGCTTACAACAACATTATAATTATTAAAAAGTTAATATACGTGAATTGATGAAATACCTACTCATATCATGCAAGCAACAGGAGTAATTCGGCTACACATCTGTAAATCTAAATATAGTTTTGTGCTTTTGCAATAACCAATACCCGGTTATTCACTGATCATGTTTATAGTATATAAATCACTAAAGAATTACTCAGTCAGATATCAGAATAGCGATGTTCAGATTACAAATAGCAGCGCCTTATTTAAATACATAGTAAGGTGTACTTATGTACAAAATTAAAGTTAGGCGAAATTTCTGGCATATAACTAATATTAAATTGTAAAACTTTCATTCAAATTTAACTTTGTGTCTCAGAATGTAATGTCTTGCCTGAAAAAAATTACAACATTTTCGTAGTTTTCAATACTTGGGCTGTACATACGCATTACGAACCGATCTAGCCTTAATTAAATTGGGTGATCTGGTCTAACGGAAATAACAGCTTATGATGCATCAGACACGACTTACCTACTTGAATTAATGACTTTCTAATTTACCTAGATAATTTAAAACACCAATATGAGCCATAACAAAAGTATTTACATAGTAACAGTTATTTATTATTATATACCTTTATATAAATTTAGCGAAATGCTTAGCATCTTTACATTCTATAACGTATTATTTAAAACTTTAATTCTAGAACCTTTTTAAATAAGTGCTCACTTAATAGCTACAGAAAATTCAGTCTCTATAAATATTTATAATACTTCGTAGGTATGTTTGAAGTAATAGAAACGTAAATAATTGTTGGCTAACGCTGACTATTAATTTTATCAAAAGTTTTTCATGCAAGTTGATTTAAAAAGTAAGGTTAGAAATCTATGAAAGACAAGTCAAAACACATGTTTTCAAATTTTATAAAAAACTCTGTAATACAAAAAATGTTTATAGAATGACATAGATATTCATTCTTGTAAAAATATTTATCTTAAATGAAATATGTCACAAATTAACTAAACTAACTAATAGGTTATCTTTATGTTTGTTTGCCTTCCTATGCCATAAAAGATTAGGTTTTTGAAAATTTACATACTGTTTGTCGAAAACGTTTTATTGGCTATACTATATTTTATTATTTCAATTGTAATATTTACTATATCGAACATACAATTAATCAGTAGAAACCGCGTGTCTGTACTTTGAATAAATTTAATCAAAAATAATATGATAGACATGGCGTGAATCTGAGTGAAACCGCGAGCAAAAGATGTGAATATAATAAATATGTATTTTCATATAGGTGCGTGTAAAAATGTATACCTTTTGGAAAGTATGAAGCAACGCCATATTTATTGAGGTCAAGACATCATCCCTCGTTTCTCTAAGACTACTTAACCCACAAGTGAATTGTACAACCTATTTTTAGATTTTTTTATCATACATATTCTTCCGAATCAGATTGTATTTTTATTTTCAACGTTAATTTATGAAAACAAGATAAGATTTAAATAAAATATAAACCGTATACTTAATCATATACTAGCTTTTGCCTGCGGTTTCGCTCGAGTTCATGTCGACTTTATCAAGCACTTCTAGCTGTCTATCATATTATTTTTGGTTAAATTAATTGAATGTAGACAGGTGCTTTCTACTGATTTATTATATGTATAGATTGTAATATTGTTAAGTTCTAACTAATACTTAATAATAAGCTTCGCTCTTGTTGGTGTTGAATTTGTCGATCAATTCTGGTTATTGATCGAAAATATTTATTTTAATTTAAAAGTATATAAGGTATAATAATTTCTTAATATAATAATAATAAATACTTTATTTTTATACTACCTCTATTTTTGTATTTTATTTTTATATATATTTTATAAAAAAAACCTAATTGAGAAACTAAATATATGAGAGAAAAATTAAAATAATAAGGTATAATAAATTCTTTTTTTCTTTTTAGGAAAGGTCCGAATATCATAAAAATATATAATTATATGCACTATAAACAATTGCCATAAACAATATTTCTGCAAATCGAAACTTCTTTACAATCGAATCAGCGGCTTAGGCTAGAAAGTGTAATAAATCTATACTTAGAATAAGTTCTGTTTCGTTTTTTCGTCATGATTTGGATATGTATAAATTTAAATAAAATATTATAGAAAGTAACTTGACCATGAACTTTTTTTTCAGAACGAAGCAATACCTCAGTGAACGAATATATCGCTCAACCAACAATAGAAAATATCACCAGTTTTATTAATACAAATGATTCATTATCTTCAAATGAAGACTGGTTACCCAACTCTACATCTACGACAATGCAAGACAATTCGACATCGTACGACACAGAGCCTCTGCACATTAGTAACGTTACATGACGTTTATTTTGATGAAGAATAACGAAGACCCACAATGGGCTTTCATACCAAGTCGAGGAGATTTTTGATGCTTATTCAAAAAACTTGATGAGTTAAATTACATCGATGAATGGGTCGCCGTTTAGGTATTATTATTTTGTAGAAAAGCTTACTGTATATTAAAACTGTACGTATCTAGTCAGAGACCAACTTAATAGGATGATTTTATTACGATGTCTTTATTAAATTTACAACAACTAGCGAGGCCTACAAGATTTAAAATTGACGTAGCTTATATACAACGAAAAGATAACTATAATCTAAATAATTAAGGCTGCCAATTCGCTTGAATTATTTTATTCTTACAGCAGACTCCTCGTGTAGACGTGTTACTTACAAGTGTACAAATACCAAAACTTCTCCAAGGTAAATATTATATTACTTTTTTTTTGTACTATATCACCACAAACTTATATTTGTTGCCTAACTAGGTATTGCTTTAGAAAGTGAAATTGCAGTGAAAAATTGATTGTAAAGATTATTATATTTTAGGATTATTATCGTCTTAACTTTTAGCTTTTATTAGTAAAAGTAAATTAAAAGTTGAAACATATTCTAGGATCGATAATATTTTACAGAAATAAATTATATATAAATAGGTCATAATGTAACTGCCTGAATTATATGTTATGTAAGTTTTTTATTTACGAATTAATTTAACAGTCTCATAAGATTATTTAAAGTAATTATAATTTATTATTTGTCTAATAGGTCAGACGATACAAAAATAATATTTTCATACATCTATGATTTTTTGTTTGTATCATGTCATGGAATACGACAGCAATATAACAAACATTTTACCATTCAATTAGTATCCTTATCTAATTAGTACAATTAGTCTATAGGAAGTAGAACATTACTTTACAGACCTATGTACAAGCAGACTTTAAATACTGTCAAATAAAAAGATGTAGTTTATGATAATTGCTTGGTAGAAAAAAATACTTTTTAAAAAGTTATATCCGCAGATAATCACAATCCAGGATTTGTTTGCTACAAATATTTCAAGGGGTACGTCAACTTTCATTAGTAGAATATCTTATTCAGTAAAAATAGAAATCTATGTTAGAAAACATTTGCTTTTAACATAAATTTATTAACTTTTCGATTCACTTACCCTAGGAGAAATTCGTTAAGTATGTTACTAAGACTTACCCCTAAATCATCCGCAAGGTCTCAGTGAAAGACCTTGTTAGCTGTTCTGCCTAAAGATTAGGATAAAAAGATTAAAATATATTACACCTCTTTGTTATGTAAATTCTTAACAGGTAAATTTACAAGGTCTCAACTGTGCGCATCAACAACATGTAATATTATTATCTGCCTGTAGAATACACTCTCAGTATCATTTTCTTTTTCATGATGCGTATTTTACGTTGACACCAATTGGCATATGAAATATACAAAAAGTATAAAAATACCTACCAATGTTTTATGTTATCATAAAAATAAGCAAGTTTCTGTCAACAAAAATTCATAATTTGTCAGTTTTTCACTTTTATTCCGTCCGCAATACAGCATGTCGTGTCATTAAATTATATTGTAGCTAAATATTTTTAACACAGGCAATTGATATTTCTCATAGTAAACGGTGCTAACTTAATACTCATAATTACATAGCCTAATAAGTAGGCATTGTAATGAAAATTATCACTTGCCGGTTTTACAAAATAAATTATGTATGTTATAGAACAAATTGTATTTTTTTAACCTAACCCAGTTATTCGATTAAAATTATACCAATTATAATACATGAATATTTCTATATGCAGGTACTGTACAGTATCCAAATTGTTCAGAGTAGGCATACTGTAGTCATATTATTGTTTTGATAAAAAATTAGGACACATAAAAACATTTTCTTTGATTTATTATTTTATTTATCTCCAGTAAGATACATATGCACAGCTTTGTCGTTAGCACACATGCGTGCGACGCGTGCCGCGCCAACCAATGCGGCCAATCGCTGCGCATCGTACTTACTGTATAGTACGGTTACCGTCATATTGCATTCACTGCCACCATATTGGTTCTGATTGCTTTCCTGTACACAAATATGTCATTAGGCATAAACAATACAAATAACGATAAGATGGCGCAGTCTAAAATACGTTTTTACGTAATTAGGTTAATGTTATAGCTATATATCACTCCTTGCTTTCTATTTTTTGGTAAAATCATAAATTGAACCACTGAATACTACACAGTTAGTTACAATAAGTCTTATAATTACGTATAGGTTTAAATGAAACAAACTTTAAAATATTATTTAACACATTAGGCATGCGATATTATGATATTGGTTTAAACAGACACTTCATTTAATAGTCTCAGATGGGTACATAATTTCAATATACAAATTGTACGTGACTTTTTTAAAAGAAAGTATAATTATTAAGAATTCTCAATGAACGAAGAATGCATAAACTAACCACTGTACGACATTGAAAGAAAGTACAAACAGACCTGCATAAGATTCAGCATTTCAGAATAAAAGTGGGGGTAAGCCGGTGGTTGGTAGAAAATAATGTGTCTGATGCCTTTGATTCGGAGTCGTCTAAAGAAATGTACACGTTCAGAATACAAAAGGAAATGTGCTTCTGTGTGGAAGAAAATGTCACGAGCTCGCGCTATTTTGGCATCCTAAAACAATAGAGATAATAAACACGAAAAATCAGGAATAAACTAAACGTACATAAAACCAATAATCTAATAATTTTGAAAATTTCTTTCGCACTAGTCGAATTATGACTATCGCTACCTATGTATACCACGAAGTAAATGTCAAGGTTAGTTAAAAAATGTACTTAATCAATTTTTATTTCCGTTTTATTTATACGGTACATGACAAAGGTAATTTTCTTATTTCTCTTCTCCAAGATAATTCAATATAACTTTAACGCAAAAATAATCAGTCCTAAATTACCTTTGAATATTCACATATTTGCACAAAGCTGATGTCTTCCTTCTTGAAAAAATTTCGTATCCTCACAAAATCGAAATAGCTGGGTACATAAATAAGTGTATGACTCATCAAGGGATCCCTTTGTTTGGGAAGAATTTCCTTCAAGAAATATTCAAATCTGGTATCCACAGATGATAAAGGACTGGTGGCATTGAATCTGAAACGTATGATTATTTCCTTAGCAGATAAAACTAATATTTACTCTAGAAGCCAGCAACTGAGCATTTACTTATTTCTCTTTATAATCAAATTCGAATATGAGGAGCTTTATATAGTATCACTATATGTAAACAAATCTTCCGATTATCCAGTTATATCGGTACAAAATATGTGCTGGTTCATTTTATAAGCACATTTTAAACTTTTCATAAAATATCACGTTACAAGATTTACTTATATTAAGACATCGGTTATTATGTCTAAGAAATCTTTTGTCAAACTTATAAATTCTCATTTTTGGTGCTGTCGGTTAAAACATCATTACACATTATCGGATTGATCCAGTGCGGGGCCTGAAGCCAAAATGACAGGGCCGCAGGATATATTTTAGTTACAATTATCAAACTTAAGAAAGTTTTGGTGCACAAGCTCCGTAGCATTTCTTACTCTTGCTGTGTGGTTAATTCGCTACTGTCATTATATATTAGTAATTTAAAGTAATTAGACAAGACATAACTTTTAATTTAATATGAACTTTCTTGTATTTATTTTTATATCTAATTTAATTATTTTAGTATTACTATAACTGGTTATTATATATTACCTATGAAAGAGTTGTGGCACCTGGACTAGAACATGCTGTATGCTGCCCACTTCCACTGGATTGCAAACCGTTACTTTTCCTCTATAGTTCTGACATTTCTTATTCATCACAGATTTTATCTCAGGCAGAGAAATTGATGAAAACAGTAAGGTTTGTCTAAAACAGTGTACGGAAAAAATTTAAAACGAAAACCATACATTGAAAAACACTTCTTAGAAATGATAAGGCTTTTTGTTTACGAAACCAAGCCAAATGTGTGGGCTTTGCATATACAGACGGGCCTCTTAGTGTAACGTTTAACGTAAGTTAGTGTAACGGTGGTCGCTGGTATTATTGTCACGTATTCATTATTCAATAATATTTATATTTATCTTTATGATTTCTATGAACATGTTATTCGTACATTTGAGAAACTGCCAACTATTCAATGGATCAGACTTATTTAGAAAAACAATAAATAAATTTCGCAGGATATTTGATGTCCTGAGTCAAGTTCATGGTTGAAAAGATTGTGATGTGCTGTAAAGTGCGTTTTGACATTATTCTATTCATTTCTGAACGCTTAAATTAAAAGTATAAAGTTCGACAAAACATTAAATATTTAATGAGGATTAGTCTAAGCATCCTAAATACTATCAATTGAATCTTAATTCGTTACTCGATAAAAAATTATATTTTGTAGTGACAAAAATAATTCTGCAAAATCGGACTTATTAAGTAATATGTATAAGTAAAATTACACATTCTTTCTCATACATTAATTATTCGTACAATTGCTACAAAAATTTGGATAAAATATTGACCTAGATATGTTGAATACAGATTGGACCATTGAATATTTTTATAATATAAATTAGTTCTTTTCACTAACCTATAATACTTAGACCAGCCATTGACAGCCCATGAACGGACTCTAGAAAAATCAGCACCATGTGTCTTCTTTGGTTGTAAATGGAAATGATCCAATATATGAATCAAGTGGTCCCAATTCTGCATCAGAAAAACATCTGCCTGATCGAGTATTAATAGTTCAATCGATGATAGGAAGTCATAATCTCTATCTTCCTCTCCATCTGCACCAACTATCATACGCAACCCTAGCGGAGACGCTATTAAAATATCTGATGAATAGAAATCTGTGTACAACTAAAAAGAAAAAAAAACAATATTTGTTTACATGTTTTGCATTATGAAAGACGTGTGAATTTGTTGTAACAAGTAGAAAACAAAAATAAAACATATTATTGTACAATGATACTGCACAATAATCTTTAACTTGTAGAGGTAACATTGAAATATCACACATTTATTAGACATCCTAAATTTTATTGGGGTAACAATATTTGCTTTTATCATGTAGATTTATCATTGCATAAAATCTTTCAATTCACTGTTTGAAGCGGTCATTATTGGCTAATAAAATATTATTGTTCAAATGAATTGGCAATTTCATTAACAGAACATTATATAAAGTATGGTTCATCATATGGATCCCTTAGAACCCAGACTAGATATATTATTATTCTTATGCAATAATATTGTGTAAGTTGTGGGGTGCCTTAGAGAACATTATGGCATGTGCATGAAATTGAAACATTACTTGTACTTGTGTGATAAAAATAGGATTTTGACCTCACAAAAAAGCAAATTGTAGTTAAATGAATCTTACTTTTAAAGTTTTCTTTGTGAGTGTCAAACCAAGCCTAAAGGTGTCATCAGTGTTGCCACTAAATAAAAGTTCATAATCCTCAGGTTTGCGATTCTTGCTAGGCATTATTAGTTCACCACCAGTAAAATCATCTTCAAATCTATTTTTATTAACAACCTGCCCTGCCTCTTTTGGAACTACAATTTCTATTAAAGTCTTCACTACTCTATAAGCTGCATCTTTGAATGGGACAAGAATCAAAACCTGGTAAAATGTGTTCAAGTTAAATACATTAAAAACAATCCTTTTAATTACAATAACAATAACAATACTTCTGTAATTGAGTCACTTTTCATTGAACCAATTTTTTTGAATAATTTGTATACAGTGAAGTTGTGGTTCTATGAAATCTTGTATTAAAGACATCAGATCCATCACTATTCATAAGCAAACTAACAAGAGTTACTTTAAAAAATACTATAAAAATCACTTTACATACTATCCTAAACAGCATTAGTGTAATAATTTAAAAAAAATTACCTTTGGTCTGACTAAGCCTTGGTCTCTATATTCATCAGTGAAATCTAAGTTTTTGGCTAATTTAGCATTGTGGTGTACAATTTTAGTCCTTGTTTTTAACATATGATTAGCAATATGCAAACAATATATGTAGCGTATCTCATCAGCTTTAGTAAAAGTTCTTTCTGGATAATACAGATCTTGATAATTGTTGACAATTGAAAACAATTCTTTTTGTAAGGGAGTAAAAACTTCAGCTAGATCTAAGTCTCTTCTTATCAAGTTGTTTTTATTGGATGATACTATGTTACCCTTTATTTGGGGTTTGATATAATTTTGATCTAAATCAACTTTATTTATTAATTGACATACAGTTCCTAATGGAGCAAAAGTTTTCTCTTCATTTATTGATATCTTACTTTTTGGTTTCTTGGCTACAATGTCTATAGGTTGTGGTATACTTACCATTAACTTGCCTAGTACAGGCCAACATTTTATTATTTGTTTCTCACTTGGTTGAGAGCTAGATAGAGAAACTAACAATTCATCTCTCAGCTCATATTGTAGATATTTTGTGAAAGGGTCATTAGTATGTTCAAGATCATTTTCTTCAGTTTCATCATTAAGCTGAAATAAATATGTATTTGGTAAACAAATATTATAAATACAGCCTGACTAAATTTGACAATTCCATTTAGGCAAAGGTATTTCTTGCTTAATACATTAACCTATGCTAATTTTTTACCAACTTCAAAAAGCGAGGTTCTCAATTTATCTGTGTTTTTTACTATATTGTGTAACTTAGCTATACTCCATAAAAAATGATAATAAACTTGTTATAAAAAAGTTACCATAACAATTTCTTCATGTTCATCATCAACTTCACTATCGGTATCATTGTCTTGTGAAACAGATTGACTAGGTGAATTGCTCAATGTTTTATTTTCTCCTGCATCTGTTTCATTTGCAGACTCTTCTTCACTTTCTATAAGTATATTTGATTTATGTTGTTTGAAGCAGGAAACTAACTGTTCATAAGCATTATCTTCGTGTTCACTTTCAGAATATGTTTCTTGCTGCATTTTAAATCTTTCTTCCATTTGCTTTTGTTTTGCCACCTCTTCTACAACTTTTTGTTTATCTTTATACCTATTAAAAATTGCTTTTTTATTTATTACTTCATTATCATTTTTCTCAGACTTTCTTTTTCTTTTTTTTAATTCTTTTAAAGGCCCTTTTCGTTTTTTATTAAAAATCTTTTTGTTTTTACCCATACTTCAAACTACTTGTAGAGAAAGTCTGAGTTTATGCAAATAAAGTCTATGACCAATGTATAACTATTATTATTGTTGTATCGAATTGTCTATTGCGAAAGACATATAAATTATTATTACTATTAAAATTTAAATACAAAAGTAAAAATTTTTTGACTGCCTAATGTTCTTAATAGACAACCATGTGCAAATGACGTTGACATTTTGACATTAAAATATAGATATTCGATCATTGATTGGAGAAAATTTCTTTGAAGGCTGTGGCCTCTTGGTATTAGACTTATGTTAAATATTATACATAAGGATGTATTCAGGAATATAGATTTATTAAAATTTTAAAATATTGAAATAATGTTATTTAAGAGTTGTCTAAAATAAGATTCTTATTTCACGTTTTTATATAAATACTAATCTGTCGCGCTGTCTGCTTTTCCATTGCTTCTTGATTTTATTCAAGTAATTGATATCTTGACTAAAGACTTACTCTTCTAATATACTAGCAGTATAGCACAGAGTAATTGATACTTTACTATGTTTATTGCATTAAAATAGCTTTCAAGTTCAATACCTAATAAAAGAAAATAGATTCGACGTCTAGCTCCATCCAGGCTACACTTAGTTTTGCTAAAATTGTGATGAAGCATATTAGCATTTGTACTCCAGGTTCTAATATACATTTTATTTTAAATGATGGATAACCAAATAAGGTTGTTTCGAGATATAGAAAGGGAAAATTTTAATGATGAAAGTGTTGTTACTAATTCATCTTCGGAGCAGGTATGGTTTTTTAAATACAATACGTAGATTTTATAATTTTATACAAAAACAAACCCCAAATTAGCTTTGTAAGCAATAGTAGAAAGAGGAAAAATATTGATGTAGATATTATTGCAGGTTGATGTAGAGACCATTATTTGTAAAATATACAGACACTTTGAACACAAAGCAGCAATTGATCCAAATTTACCAAAACTCAATAAAAATGTTCACGGAAAACTGTTAAAATGTTGGCTAATAAAATTACCAAGAAACTATTCCTGTTTGGATGCTAGTAGACCATGGTTAATTTATTGGATTCTTCACTCACTATGGTTATTAAATGACATGCCAGATTCTGAAACTCTATCAAAAATTGTAAACTTTCTTGCTCACTGCCAGCACAAAGATGGTGGTTATGGAGGTGGTCCAATGCAACATCCCCACTTAGGCACAACATATGCAGCTATTAATTCTTTAAGCATAATTGGAACAGATGAAGCATATAATTCAATAGACAGAAGTACTTTGCAAACATTTTTATGGACTCTCAGAGATGTTGATGGTTCGTTTGCCCTTCATAAAGGAGGAGAACAAGATATAAGGGGTGCCTATTGTGCGGCTAGTATTGCTAAAATTACAAATATTTATACTGATGCCCTTTTTGATAAAACTGCTGAGTGGGTAGTTAGTTGTCAGACCTTTGAAGGTGGTTTTGCTGGCTGTCCAGGAATGGAGGCACATGGTGGTTATGCTTTTTGTGGAATTGCATGTTTAGCCTTACTTAATAAGACACAGCTGTGTGATATAGATGCTTTATTGAGATGGACTGTTAATCGTCAGATGAGGTTAGAAGGTGGTTTTCAAGGACGAACAAATAAATTAGTTGATGGTTGTTATTCATTTTGGCAAGGGGCAATACTGCCGATAATAAGTGCAATTTTAGCTCAAGGTAAGGTTACTTGTCTTCCCTTATAACTTATAATAATTTTACTTTTAGACTTAAAAATGTGTTAATACTAATAACTTTAAATCCAAACATTAATGAAATGGCACTCTGTTTTATATTCAATCAATAGCATTGTTACATATTATATAGACTTAAGAATAATGGTCAAATTACATTAATTTTTAATTTACATGTTAACTTGTAAATAGTTCATACTTTATTTTTCATTTCAGATGATAAAGAATTAATAGAAACTGTCTTATTTAACCAAGGTGCCTTACAAGAATACATAATAATTTGCTGTCAAGTTCCTGATGGTGGCCTTATAGATAAACCAGGAAAGTAAGTCACATTTTAACAAACTGGTTGACCTAAATTGACTTTGAAAACTAGTACTAGATTATCACTTAGCCTTACTTAGTCTTAGTAAGGTTACAGATAACTGTCCTTAGATACATATTATTTTTATATATGTAATAAAAAATTTGCATGAATTTTGATTTAGTAAACACGATATTAAATTTTTAAGTAATTGTGTAACATAATTATAAATTAAAAATAAGTGTGTAACAATATTCATAAGTAAAACTATTGACCATATTTAATTTCTTTTAGACCTCGAGATGTTTACCACACATGTTACACTCTGAGTGGATTGTCTATGGCACAGCATGGTGCCGGAGCTGGAGATGCATTTGTCATTGGCACACCCCGGAATGAACTTAATAGAGTCCATCCTCTTCACAATATAGCACCCCATTTAGTATATAATTCTATACATTATTTCATTCGACATCCACCTCCAGTAAAGGATGAAAACTAAATAACAAATGCTATGAGAAAACGATAATTTGGGAAATCAATGTTTTTTTATGTACACACAATAATTTTTACTAGAATATATTCATTAAAGAAGTACACTATATGCTAATTTCCTTCAAAACTGTGTAGTATTTTAATTCTAAACACATTTTCAAGAAATAGTCATGAAATGTTTCATTATTTAAAAGAAATCCAACTGTAGCCTACAGTTATGGGTGTTCAAGTCCAATATTACTCGTTTCTAGTTATTATCGAAAACACATGATTATAGTAGGTAATTCGAAGTATTTAATATAGTTTAATGAAAATTTAAGGTATTGTACAAATTTTATGACACATAAAAATCAAGAATTTACTCACTGTACAATATTATTGAAGTTATTATTAAGGATTTCATTATCACATGGGCGATTAAGTAGCTTTTACTTGCAAGGGTAAACTATCTAAGGACTGTAAAACCATGCAAATTACCTAATCTGACAGGTCATAAAATGAATATTTAAAATTTTTTATTTCTAAAATTAAATATATAATTTATGCTACTAAATAAGAAATTGAAACATGCATTCTCTTTATTTAATGAATATAAATGTGTAAGTAAATGGAAATATATGATGCTCTAAACTTTTTAGATACATAAATTATCAATAATAAATATAAAATAATAGTCACCTTCAACACACCAAATATAGCTAAGAACCATCTTGAAGCAGCTTACAAACATTCTAAATCTTATTTGAGTATTACTACAAACAGATTTATCAAACTTATAACATTGCTTTTGTCTCAAAAGGTAAAAAAGAATATATAAGTATATGGATAAAAAATAATAATACTAATTAATCAACAAATAAGGTTTTTCAAAGTATTATATTGTTCACAATATCAATTTTATATTAGTAAAATATAAGTTATGTCTTAAGAACAATTCCCAAACAAACAATTTATCTATCTTAAATAATACAGGCAATCATTTCTAAAAAGCAGCTCTATAGTATTCCTTAAAATTATGCAGGTAATCTATTATATATACATCTATAATTATTATAAGTAATTATTAATTTCCAGTTTTTCATTTATTAGACTAAGACAAATTCTTCAGATTCTATGTCTGTATCGCTATCATGAATAGGGACAACCCAATTTTTTTCTGTCTCAAAAATGGAGTATCGTATATTAGGTGGATTCATAACACTACTATGAGACCCATTATGAAGAGTAAAAATAGGGTACTCATTATTTGATGAAACACCCTGTGGTATTAAAAAGGATCCTATAACATTAACAAATGTTTCAAAGTCATTTCGAGTAGATAAATAAAAACCTATACAACAGGAGGGATCCATTTTTATTAAAGGCATCTTTCTCGGAGAACGACAATGGAAAGTCTGAAGTGAAAAGTTAGGTTGCCAAACATCGACCATTTCTTGACAATAATGTGGGTCCAAGTGAATAAGCCTGTCATCTTGATATCCAACAAAATAAAGGGAATGTTTTGGTCTTCCACCAATAACCCCGATACAAAAATCAAGTGTAAGTAATGATGTTAAACATGGTCCATAAATTGCATTAAATTTTTCAGACCCTAACTTAACTGGTACTAAAAGAACAAGAGATTTCCAAAAACCATTAGGTAGCTTACAGAGTGAGTAAACATCTTGTATATAAACGGTTGAATCTTGAGCAACATAAACTTCTAATTTGTCAAATTCATAATTTTCCTTTGAAGCAGCAGCCATAACAGCTTTGAGACAATGTGCTACAGATGCTGGTCCATACCAATCACCAGGTTTTTTTCCTAAAGCCTCACCTAATATTACCATTTGGTGTATTGAAAGAGGACTATTTACAGAGGATTTATCACCAAACCATTTAATAATCATGCGATGAAGACAATCTTCTTGAAACTCTCTGGCATTTTGGATTGGTTTATCTGGTTTCCATCTCCATGAACGCCCTAAGAAATGGCATACTAATGCCTGTGCTAACATCATTTGTCCACTTCTTAACATACAACCCCATCCACAATCAGTTGTAAATGCAGACCCAGACATTGTAGGGAACTCTCTCCTATAGGTCATCCATATTCTGCTTATGAAGTCAGATTTAAATCCTTCAATTCCTTCACCGTATATCTGTTCTACAGCATCATTAGCCGTAGCCTCCATTCCGATTTCAGTTGACGATTCTAATGAACCGCTTGGACTAAGCTTTCGATGATAACATCGACCTAAAAGCCAAACCGGTGATTCCTTCGAAAAATTAGTTTTCAACTTTACAGTCCATCCAAATTTCATGTTATTCCACATTGATAATAATCGTGACTCAACTTTTCCCTTAAGGTCGTAAAAGTCCTCAGGATTGTCCCGTACATTTTCTTTAGATGTTGTTCCGACAATGTTCGTTACTTTTATCGTTGTCGATCCATGTGCCATATCATTACTAGCTGACATGAGCACAGAATTATGCGAAACAATGCTTCTGGAACCATTCATTATCAACGTCACATTTCAGATCCATTTATCGATTTTCTGCACTAATGTTACATACAATTTACACTATTTATCTGAGCTAAATCAGAATTAAACATATTTTTGGTTAAAAACAAATTATGAGACCGTATTTATTTTACAGATATCATTATAACAAGTAGGTGTTTAAATTACAATCTAGAATACAAAGACTCAATATCTCATAATAGTAGAAGTAGTCAGCTATTTCAGTGTCAAACTGTCAAAGTTAATGGGGCTAAATAAGAACATTTTTATGCGACAAGTAACACCACTTGTGTTCATGCAAAGTATGCCATTTAGAACTCCAATAGAACTGAATCATATAAATAACGATTAAAAAAATTTTTGTTACAGTTTTAGTTACTGTTAGATTTGACTGAAGGTATCTTCAATCTCCATACGTAATGGGTCACCAAGCCAAGCTTGTTATTTCTAAGAAACATTGAATAAAAACTGAAACTTAAGCGACATTTTCTTGATAAGATACCGTTTTCTATTCAGATATATTTATCTATCAAATAGTCATCTGACCTCTTCCAATTTATGACCATGAAGTTTGCGAAAGTTTTAAAGAGAACCATCTCCATAGTAAGGAATTGGCTGTTGAATTGCTTAATTTTCAGATGGCGCAGCAGCTGCATCGTAGTTTATTGCAAAGAGAAGAAACTAGATGTTGCATAGTTTACAATACGCATCAAATAAATAACAAAGACAATTAAGTTTAAATATTATTTTTCAAACTTAGCAAATAAACATTTATAAAAATTACTTGCACTTGCTACATTTTCAATAACTTGAATCTTGATATACGAAGCAGCGTTAGCAACTTGAAGTGGACTATCATACTAGGGACATAAAATTATCGTACATGGATCAAAATTATGGTATTTTTTAGAATAATGTTTATTATAGATAAATAAATCATATACATTGTAATATCGACATGCAAGTACTCTAAAGTTTATCTTTCGTATTTATAAAGAAGAAATGGATATGGATAGGTGTTGAAATAAAAAATGAAAGACTTTCTTTTATGTACGATGTACGATAATAATATGCTATCGTACATCGTACGTAGGCACAAAATTATCGTATGTGTACGATAATTATCGTACGGTTCCGAACGCTGATACGAAGCCTACTTCGTTTTTTCGACTTGTAGGTACGTTCATGCAATTCTCTGACTTTACATAAGTGGTCAGATTTAGAACTGAACTTTAGGCTTAAAAGTGGTCATTAATTCGTTTTTTCTCATACAGTCTTATCCCCTGTTTACCTCCATAGCACGGATTGTGTAGTAGTAGTCGAGTTAAATAATTTTTTGTTTAATTAATTGATTTTTAGTGGAGTTTCTGATTAATTGATGAGTGATTTACACTACTGCATTCAGATTGGTGATCTGTGCTCAGTGCTACTTTCTGAGAAGTTTAATAGTGACGATTATTGTAATTTGTATATTTCTTTAAATTCCTTCTTAAAGGTTTGTACTTAATAAATCAATATGATTATTTCCGAGTAAATTACTCTGGATATAAGCGGTTAAGACGATATTTCGCTTAAAACTGTACTTTTTATGACACTAGGTGAGATACTTCGTGTATTATTTTGTTACATTTCATATTATTTATTAAAATATATAGATGCAGTTCATACTGGTGGAACTAGAGGCAACTATAAGGTTTAAGATTATAATAATATTTATCTATTACTTATATGATTTCAGCAACTGTTAATGTTTTCTTATTTATTATTTTATATTATGTAGGTTAATCTCAATAATTTATAGATTTAAGTAACAGTAACCTGTAAATAAGAAGTTAACTAGTGACAATGATGCCCGCAAGAATTGCTCACCTTCCTATTGCTAGTGAGAATCCACTTGGACTTTCTTGGCATGATACAGCTTGGATTCCATCACTTAATCCATCGAACATTATGGATTATTTTTCTGAAAGATCAAATCCATTTTTCGATCGAACATGTAATAATGAAGTGGTTAAAATGCAACGTCTTAGTATGGATCAACTACAGTATGTAAACTTTGTAAGATTAATAAATATATATAATATACATATTTATAAAAAAAATTCATAATTTTTAGGAACATGACTGGATTAGAATATATTTTGTTGCATGTTCAAGAGCCTATTCTATATGTCATTAGAAAACAACATAGACACAGTCCCATGCAAACAATTCCCTTAGCAGATTACTATATTATTGCTGGTATTGTTTATCAAGCACCTGATCTTGCTAGTGTTCTTAACTCAAGATTGGTAAGTTAATTCATATTCTTCATATATACATTAAGCTTTTTAGTAAATATTGTAATGTTTTAAACTTTATTATAAGTTGGATTAATTATTTAACAACATTATGTAAGATTTTGGGGTTTAAAATATAAATATAATCAGGGGTGTCTTAAGCCTGTGTCCAATTTATATCCTGCTGCCCTGAAATAGGTTAATGTTCTGGCACTCAATACCCCTTACACTGTGGTACACCTTAGCGAGGCACTATACATAGAGCCACCTCTTTGCTTAGTGATGAATATACATCAAAAGTTAATTTTTTATAAGACTATGGGAACAATATTTAATATTTGCTATGTACAATTTAAGTAAATCATTTATTACATGTAGCTGTCAGCTGTCCATCACCTCCAATGTTCCTTTGAAGAGTCAATGTCCTATTCGAAGTATCATCCTAGTAAAGGCTATTGGTGGGATTTCAAAGCTAATAAACCAGGTAGTTACTTTCATTTTATGTCTATAATAATATACAGGTGAGTTTTTGAAATTGTCATGGTAGGCTTAAGATAACATTATGAGAAATAGAAAAAATCATTTGAAGTCTTAAGTCTATAGTTTTTATTAAAATCAGACTAGAGACTCCTTAATATTTTTCATTATTCCTTACGAATTTGTTTATGTGGAAAATTAATCCTGTATACAATACAAGCAACAAATTACCTTATTAATAAAATAGTTGTCTGGTAATTTAATTAATTTTTATTATGCATAACATAAAAAAAATTGTGTACCATATGTAATCATAAAATCCTTGGAGGTTTACTTTTTAACCTTACTTAGTTGAAACAGTGTTAAAAAGACAAAATTCACCAGAATTAAGTTTCAAGGTATTGCTGGTTACTTGATGATAATAAATATGTTGATCTGCTATTTTAAATTTTTCTAAACTGAATCACAGGTATTATAGAAGCATTATAAGTTTAAATTTGTAGGAATAAGTCCATTTAATGCTGGGCAGTCTGTGCCAAAAGAAGTATCAAATACTCCCAAAGAGGAGCCATCCACACTGTTTCAAAGACAAAGGGTTGATATGTTATTAGCAGAACTAGTAAGGCAGTTCCCGTTACCTGTTTTATCGGCAGCATCTAACCAGGTGAATATGGTTATGTTCAATTTAAAGGCCATTATTAATTAATTAGTTAATATTATTTAACCATGCATTCTTTGAAGCAAATAACTCTCTCTAAATTTAAGGTCTTGATATATATCTGTAGACATCATCAGAAATTAAATGTAATAATTCCATTATGGTATTCCTTTATAATTTTACATTTTAATATTGCTCACAGACCAATGGTGTAACAGTAAAATCAGAAAACCCAAATGATAAGGGTGATAAGTTAGTTGATAGTAACAATATAACAATAAAACAAGAACCAATAGATCCAATGCATCCTGAAATGACAAATGGTAACATGCAAGGTCATATAGATATAAAACAAGAGATTAAACAAGAAAACATGAAGCCTCCTCCAGAGAAGAAACCAAGAAACTTATAATCATTAATAGATACAGTTTTTTTTAACTTTAGGTTACAGTTTAATCGTTTTTCACTTTTTGAAGATTATATAAATTCATCACATTCTCCTTAAGATTATTGTTATCTAAACAAATAATACAGTTAAAATTGTGACCATTTTGATGTATTTCTGAAATTTGTTGAATCCTGAAACAAAGCAAATCAAAATATTTCTTAAAACAATAAGTTTTATGATCAGGAAATATTTCAATTCTGTATAATATATATTTAAGGAAAGGTATCACATACATATTTTTTTGATAACTTAATTTGAATCCGTATCTGAACCCTTCTTCATATCCCATATCAAAACTTGATTGGAAAGCACTATTTTCTCCATCCACAACCCCATCTGAATATCTGATCTACGAAAGAATACAGGCTAAAGGAGTAATGGAAATTTGTTAAAAATATAATATAAATTGAAATAATGCAAAATAAACTAACCTTATGAATAGAATGTAGATTTCGAGCCCAAGTTTTAGTAGACATTTTTATATTTTCATCATCCATCTAGATATTAGAAATCTGTAATATTTTTTCAAGAGACAGTAAAGATACAATTGGAAAGCTAAGTATCAAACAACGATAAATTTCTTTTTACTGAAGAATAACAAAATAAAACCTAGACATCATTATTTGACTGCCAGTGTTACACTAGAAGTCAAATAATGTAGGGCAAGTGTTGCAGTTTAATTATATAAGAAATGGCAGGGAACACTTGTCACCAATGAATTAATAGATTTAGAATGTCAGAATGTTTATTTAAATAACAGATGATTGTCTTTTATCAAAAGACACTTCTCTTCTAAACATGAACCGTGAAACAGCATAGGTATATATTTATATAAAATGTAAAATAGTGTGTTCATTATATATATATTGACAAAAAGTCAGTATTTCAAAATAGCCCCTTATATCCCAAGTTCAGTAGGTACCATCGAATAGAACTTTCCAGTTCCAACAGCAAGTCACTCAAAATATAATAGAATTATACAAATAAATTAGTAATCGATTATAAGTCGATCTATTGAAACGTTCTCTTTAACTAATCTGAAGTGTTATCTTTTTCCATACTCGAAATGTTTATTAACCATTAAAAAATTGACACATTATATTTTACCTTATATAGCATGTATTTATAGATGTTTGTTTGTTAATGAAAGGCACGTATAGAAAAATTTGATCGTTTCAATAAGAGCACAAGTTTTAAGTCCAATCAATTACAAATGTAAATAAAAAATTAATAATCACAATAGTCTACTTTATTATTCAAATCTTAATATATATACATTGCGTGTCACGTTGTTTGTCCGCGATGAACTTTTAAACTACTTAACCAATTTTTATTAAATTTGCACACCGTTGGAAGTTTAATCCAAATTGAAAGATAGAATTGTTTACTTCTTAATTTATAGTCGCAATATTATTTTATTGTGTATTATTTGAAGAGTCAAACTTATCTTTCAACTCTTATACGCATCTAACAGATGACAATAATTGTTCACTGAATTGAGTACGTATTTAACAGATGGCGCTATGTTAAAAGAATAAACTTATGTATGTAACATATATATTATGTATAACGAAAACCTTAGCCACTGCAACGCGTGGTCCGGTCTGCTAGTATGTTGTAAAAGTCCATTTTTGGAAATCAATACAGATGTTTTATTACTTTATTAGATACTTGTAAATTTTAATACCAGGGTATTAAAGCAAGAGAACGTAAAAATACCAGGGCCGATAACCAGGTATTTTAAAGTATTTCGCAATCGAAGTCTGTTCCAATGTCTTCAATACGAAAAATACTTTCATTGGGAAAGGTCCCTTTTTACTTATACATAAGGACCACTGTTGAATTTACAAAAAAATCCCTTCATGATCTGAACTTAACAAGAAACACAATTGTACTCTTTATTTGTACTACAATATTGATTACTTTCTTATACAATTTAAGAAAATGTTGAGCATGCCAGTACAAAAAATACGTGCATGGGGAAATGTCTTTTTTTACTAACCCACAAGAACCACTAATGAATTTACAAAAAATACTATAAAGGGCTGACTTTACAAGAAATACGATTAGATTTCTTATTTATGCCACACGGCTTTCTTATGCAATTGAAGGAGGTTTTGAGCTTGCAAGTATAAAAAATACTCGCATAGCAAAACGTCCCTTTATTACTTACCCACAAGGACCAATATTGAATTTACAAAAAAATACCTTTAGAGGCTGTGTTACCAAAAAGTTCAATTATAATCCGTATTTATATCTTAACACCACTCGTTTCTCTGTGCTTAGAAAATACTTAAATACTTGTATTTTCCGCTCGTACCAGGGCGCCCTACTTCGAAGCAAAGCCCTGGTATAGTACGTCTCATTCCTTCATGTTTAA
>JAOSYY010000003.1:9675906-9722753 GCA_025727935.1 Hebomoia glaucippe
TTGGCCTTGGATCACGAGATAACCGCTTTGTGGGATGTGGATTCGACGATCATTATCTCTATAGTCGTTAGCGTGAATGGTCTCATAGGAACATCCGGTTAGTTTTAATAGCCACCGGGCTAAAAACGCGACGTCCGCCCAAAAAAAAAAAAAAAAAGATCTCATAGCGAAGAGTCTTGACAGACATCTAAAAAGTCTCTCGCTGGATAGTTGGATCAAGGGACAGATGCAAAAGGCAGTACTGCTGGACACAGCACGTATTGTCAGAAGGTTTCTTTCTCTGTGGCCATAACCATCGGTAGCTTGAGCCAAACTCCACTGCTGGTGGTTTTCCAGATTAGGTTTTTTGTACTATTTTTATTTTTGTATATACGTTTTTGTATTTTACTTTTATATTTATTTAATAAAAAACCTACTTGAGAAATAAAATATATAAGAGAAAAAGAAATTAAAAACTTATATGAAGAAAAGGAAACAATTATAAATAGTTAGCTTTGCACATGATACTATTGATCTTATTTCATTTTCAATTTATATGCATTTTATTGTTTTTATAGTCCAATTCTAATTCTAAATATTTGGCCTGCTGGTAAACTAGCGAAGTCAATAAAAGAAATTTATTTCGTGAAACTCTTAAGAAAATACTTTTTATTAATATGACTTCTAAACTGTAGATTCTTAGCTAGTGTAGTAGCAGATTTGAACCTCGAATCAAACAACAAACCTTTTATGTTTTATGTTACTTTTAGCCTTGTAAGAATACTTCCGCGGTATATAATAGGTATCTGATTTTTATCAGTAATTTCGTATGTAATAAAAGAGCTACTTTTTGTAATTAAGATTTTTAATGCTTATGTGTTTATTTGAGTGCGATTAATATCGTTTCTTCTTTTCCAAAGTACAAACTGACATCACATTAAAATGAAATATTTAAAAATGCCTATTTTAATTTACTTAAGTATCAAATCGAAGGCACATAATACATGTGTATAATTGAAAAAGTCTAGTAAATAGGGAAATCGTAAATATATTATATTCAATGACATCGGGGTCCCGCTGTCTTCTACGTGACGTCTCGTAGTTACTTTTGGAAGACTGTGGCACGGCCGATTCAGTCTCTGGTGTGAGCTGATTCTTTCTATGGTTATTTCGCCGGATGAGATCGGTCAACTTCCCCAAAGGTGTTCATGCATCATTCAATTCACGAGGGTTAGGGTAGCGTAACTTAATAAGGCCTAGAAAAGCCTGAAAGGAAGCGTCCCGACGTGTGCCCGCGGGTCAGAGTGTAAGTGCAATTGCAAACGTTAAAAAATTACTTACACTATAAAACTATTTTAACTAGCTAAATAAGATATTATCTAATTTGGTTGGATTATGACACTAACTTTATTCGACTTCTTGTTAATTACAATTGTCTTAATCTATCATTCTATTTCTTTCATAATAAGTTGATCAAGAGCTTATGGTACATAAACGATTAAGAACAAACACTTATAAAACAACTATAATTTCAACATTTTTGAAATTTTTTAATAATAAAAAACAATAAAAATATATAGATTATCCTTTGATAATAATATCAATTAGACTTATATAAGAAAATAAATACAAAGTTATAAAGTCAATAAGCCTTAAAAATATAATAGTTACTTGAACTCCATTTAGGACCTAAACTTGTATAATAAAATCAATGTTCACGGCTAACACGGCATGTTTAGAGATGCTTCGACTTTCGGTATTAAAGTTTGATTTTATGAAGAATTCCTATAATTGAGTGCTATGCCACATAATATTTTCTTTATTGCTAGAATTGGAACACAAAAATAAATTGTTACTTTCTCAAAACTTTGCTTTCTTAATAAAAGTACTGGTATTATAATTTTTTTGTTAGTGGTATCATTAATTTTAGTACGACACTAACAAAAAAAATCAAAGACTTAATGATTTCAGGATAACATAGTTATAAAAACGATTTAAAATACTGATATACATTTATTTATAACATTGAGATTATTAAGATTTTTAATAAATTAAAAGATTAAAGTAATGGAATCGGCCATTTTGACTGAAACACCGATCATATGTCATGACGTCACGCCATTGTCACGTCACTGTCATTCATCGCTGATAGTACAATTACGTGTTTTGTGAAATAGTGACGACGAGATTTAGCGATTTACTTCGAACAATGGAAATAGGCTTTACTATGTTGGGTGAATTTCACACGAAACGCACTGCACTGCACTGTTTACTTAAGCATCTAAAGCGTACCTAAACGGGACGTCACACTCGCCGCCGTGACACTTTGAGCTGTTTTAGCGCACTATTGAAAATATATTAGAAAAATAGCAATAAATTTCGTTATTCATTAGTTTATGACCGAAATAAAGGTTTTTCATAATGTGTATCCACATTACAGAAGTGAATTTCAAAATCTTTCATCATGCCTATTCAAAATTATAACTATGACAGTTAATATAACTTATTAAATATATATAACTATAACTTTGACAGTTGACAATACCTATGAAAAAGAGGTTATAATTTTAAATACTTCTTACTTCTTGTTATTAATGTTTAAAAAATAATAATGTTAGTTTAATTATTTATCGTTTCAGTACCTTAGAGGCTTAGATGTTATGTAAATTACAATAATAAAATCATTCATAAGTGTAGTCTTATGTTTTGACATTATTTTAATTAATTTTATGTTTTAAGATCAAATGATAATTAATCTAAAAATGTTTGTAAATAGAATAATTATACGGAGAGGTAATGTTAAAGTAAAAAATATAAGACTCCGACACAATATAAATGAACAAGGTATTCAACAAAATGAAGTAAGAAACACTAAAATTTCTCGGGATGTCATAAACTATTTGGAAAGTAACAAGGAATACAGTGAAATCCTACCGCGTCTTCCGACTTTACTTCTAAAGAAATTTAAAACTCCTGAAACAATGTACTTAATAAATCGAAAAACAGCAAGGGAAATAACAAGTATAATCCAAAATTATTTTGAAAAAGGAGCGCCTATAGTTGAAGTCAATCCAGGGCTTGGATTTTTAACTGAAGAAATTTTAAAATGTCAAAACAACCCAGTTTATATTTATGAGAGTACGAAGTACTTTCAAAATTCCTTAAATGTTAGTATATTATGTAAAAGTAAACTATTTGCTATGTTTTGAGTTAGTGATATTGTCTTTTCTTAACATACATACCAGTCCAATCTTAATTTTATGTTAAAATAAGCATTTGAAAAACAGAAGGAAATAGGTTTGTGAAAGTAGAATTATAGGCATGTAATAGATTTTTGATGACCATTTTTAAATTATAATTTGTGGCCTTTTCTATTGAACTGTCATATACTTAACCAATCCTCTGAAAATTTTAAAATTATATGTCACCATACACAAAATTATTGAAACTTGAGATTATGTTATGAATATAATACTGTAAATATAGTTACTGACATATCTATGATTATGTAAAATCCTCAAATTGTTTTAGGACTTGCAACAAAGATATCCTGAGAGAGTTATATTTAAAATAGCAGATTTCTTTGGCATGTGGAAGCTAGCATTTCAAGATAAAATGGACCAAGGAAATAGAATAAAACAATTACTGGGTGACCTAGCAACAGATAGTAGAAGTAATTACAATTCAGCAGCCTATTGTCTTGTACCACAAGACTGAACTATCTCATATATGGTTTTTCTAAAGAAACTAATTCATTAAATTTTAGTACACTTTAAGGTAGAAAATTAAAAATAGTGGGTGCTATGCCGGGACTCTCATTTGTGAAACATCTTATATATACAATTGTTTTTCACAATACAACTAGTCAACTTGGTAGACCAGACCTATTTATTATTTTACCAAGACATCATTATGAGGTAGTATTTTCATATTCTTTATTCAGTATTGGATATTCTGTATGAGTGTTGATATAATGATCATAGAACACTGGTCATAAGTTGCAGATCAATAAAAAAAAAAGAAGTATTTAACATGTTCTAATTTTTATATAGACAGTTATTATTTTTGTAGAGAAAAAATGTAAGTTGCAAAGAATATATGTGTTGAATTATTGTTTCAGTTTCTTACGGATCTTACAGTTCAGTTTGGCAAACATAAATCAATACCATCACTATTTCAAACCCTTTTTCAGCATAAAGTACTCCATAAGGTACCGAAAGCTCATTTCTTGCCATGGACCTTTCCAAGTAATAAAAAAGCATCTGTGGTGAGTCGTACTATAACTGTAGCACTTTCATTCGTAAGCTATATTTAACAATATAAATATGATAAATTGTTTCAGATAGATGAACATTTTTTATATTTAGTGAATATAACCCAAAAGGAGATGCTACCATGTCCACCATCTTATTTACCCTTGTTATGGTATTTCTTTAAGCCTCAAACTTTGTCTAAATCTACTAGAGTTATACCTATGCTTGAGTAAGTATATTCTTTACAGTTCGTATGGTTTTATTTTGTTCAGATGTATAAATACAATCAGCAATATTAATACTAGTTAGTTATTATTAATTTTTTTAGGCAGTGGATACCTGGTTGTGGAGTATGGCTCATCACTGGTCAAGATCCACCAGATGTAAACAAAGAAGTAGCACCAGGAGAAAATGATGCACCTCTACCACACATGACAATATTTACAGAATTTGGAGATCTCACTTTACCACAAAAAATTACTGTCTTCAAACGGTATTTTTGTTCAGAATATATCCAGAAGTGTGCTCTTAGTTTTAAAACAAAAATTATGCAAATAGCGTCTTTCGATTAACATTTAAAGTGCACGTTAGATATTCCGATACTATACTTGTTTCTTAATAAACGAGCAAAGGTAGCTCTGATAGCTGATCATTGATTTTCTTAAATTTTTAATTGTTTACAGTGGATAGAAAAGCGACTTTTATCTACACACTGGATACGAAATCTATATTAATATTATGAATATGAATATCACAGTTAATTTTTTTGTCACTACTCATCACACAAGAAATTAAGTGAATTTAATTTACCACCGGACATTTTATTAGCTGAAATAAATCAAATTACTAAGTCAAGGCGAAGTGGTGTATTCCAGTTAGTAATAAATTTAATAATCAAGAATTAACAGTACTTTATAACTTCAGGTTTGTTTCGTGGCCGGAATTTGAGCACTGTTCATTTAGATCGACTATGGAGAACAGTTTACCGAAATTTGCAACTCCAGTTGATGTCGACTTTCAAGACTCTCATCTCGGTGATCTAGAACACTCTGATTCTGAATAAGAATTAGGAAATAAACAATAAAAGATATTTATGTAATGAAATTTTTAATAATAATTGATACTTACAACCAACAAATTGTTTAAATTATAATTCTCTACAAACTCATCTTATAGCCATCAAATTTATAGATACTTCACACAATATACATGATAAAATTATTCTTATCGCCCTGTTTTTATACTTGAACTCGATACATATAGGCAATAGTTATATACTAAGATAAAGAAAAAAATTAACAATATTTTGGAAATCTCATAAGGAATCTTTACATTTCAAATTGGTAACAACGTTAAGACCAATAGAATTACTGATGCTTCAATAAGACAAGTGGAATTTGACAATACAATTGAATAGCTAGATAACAGTTCTATGCTAATTTATGACTAAAATAATTGTTATACTGTAAATGAATTAGTCGATTGGACGGTATGGCGACTAGATTGCTACATGCAGTAGAGTAAACTACATATAAAAGAAAATTTCGGTTAAGGAAATGGACTTGTATCGACATTGTTTTCAGTTTAGATTTCTACATAAAATATTAGGTAGATTGCGATAAATAGTATTTTTTTGGAGAAGATATGAACTATACATAGAGAATTTTCACATTGCAGTTATCTTATACCTATAGCTAATAATCTCAATATTATATTATTGTACTAAAAATTCCAACTTGTCTTAGTTGAAAAATAAAACGATAACGTAAGGGATATATACCTGAATATCTATAACAGAATCATATAGTTAAATTTTTTATTTATTGCTAAACTTATTGCTCAACCGAAAGCTCAAGGCGGGTGTTTAACATATGTCAGAACGTTCATTATATTTGAATTGCTCAAGTATATTTTTAAAAAATACCTGAAATATTCACACAAAACAATAATTTAACATTTTATTTAATCACTACCTTATATACAGAATACATTATTTACAATTATGATAAATTTACAAATGTTGCTTTTATAAAATTTATCGTCTATTGTTTTATATGATAAACACATACAATAATTCTCAAAAAATAAATACCGAATATTTTATTTTATGTGTGATTCTGAGTTACGAAAATTGGACATGTATTGATACTGTTATATACATTATAGCTGTTTATAAACATAAAGCTTGAGTAGGATATGCTTTATAATTGAAATGTTACAGTGCAATTAAGGAATTAATTATGTTCTATTCAGATATAGATAGGCAATTCGCGTATTTATAGAGATCACTATAAAATATTATTTGCGAGATATTGGAGATCATTTATAATACAAGTATAACATAATTTCTTTGTTGTCCGCATAGTAAAAAAAGTTAGGTATTCTATAGAATTCCTGAAAATTTATTTCACTTCAAACTAAATGAATAACATAATGGAGTTTGCAGTTCATAGCAATTTTCAAAATATCTTAAAGGCAATAATGACATTCAATTGTATTTTATTATTAAAATATAAGCTATGTTGTGTCTAGCGATAGAGAAAGAAAAAAGGAATGTATCACAAGAATTATAATTAATTCAGAGAATGTGCTACAAATAAATTAAAATATGACCATATCAATACTAATAAATAGTATTTAAAATCGTTGTCAAGATTGACATACTATACCTTCACCACATTATTTATATTTACATAATGTTTATTAACTACGAATATACATTATTTATAAATTAAGTACATAATCCATATTAAGATACAATGTTGTTATAAATTTTGAAAATGCTTCTCAATATACGCACCATGATTGTTCGATTTGGGAGTTATATAATTTAGAGCAGGAATATCTAAAGGTAATTGATTACTTTTTGAAGCACTACTTAAATTCGAACTTTTCTGGACATGGGAATTAGTTTGAACATTAAAACTTATTGTGTTTAGACTGTTCTGCGATATGCTCGGACTAGACACGAAGTCCGTCCACTCATCGTCATCTGCAAATATTGGTAATTTCTTTGGTGCAGTGTGTTTGGGCTTGCTAGATACGAAGTCTCCCCAGATATCGTCATCGGATATGTCATTTTGAATGGAATTTATTTTGTGATGTACAGGCGACGCTCCTTTACTAGTGTTACTTGAACCGGAATCACTTTTTAAAGCTTGCACACTTTCAAGGGGATTGAAACTTGAAAGATTTTGTAAATCTATACCCGGTTTTGGCCAACTTATTTGTGAATAACTTTCTAAGGAAAGTGGATGTAAAATTTGACCAACTTGTTGAGCGCGAATCACACTAGTGGCGCCGGAATTGATCGGTTTTAAGATACTAGTATTATTTGTTGACGATGTACTAGGCCTGGATGAGACAACCGCAGGATTATTTTTTATAATAGTATGTTTTTGTATGGGGCTCTGTGACAAAGTTTCATAAGTCTTCAAATTCAATGTATCCATTTGGTCATTTATACTATTTACATCACCTAATTTATTGCTAATACTGCAATTAATTTGCATGTTGTCAGCTGAATCTAATCTGTTATTAACAGAGGCAGGTAGGGGAGCTGACTGGAATGTTTCAAACTCATCATCTATGTTATTTTCAGATGGCTTGGCCTCGTTAACATTGTTTGCGGCAGTTGTATTTCTATAATCATCATTCCAATTCGACCGCAATATGAAGTCAGAAAAATCATCAAATGTTTCCTTGACCTCACCAGGATCCGGCCAATTTAATGCGGGTATTATTGGCTCTACTTTTACAGGTTGTAAAATTTGAATTTGATGTGAAATGACTTCATTAGTTGAAGAGTCATCAGTAATAGTTGCTTTAATTTTTTCATTTGCTTTTACAGGCTCTTTTGTTCCTTCAACATTACTTGGAACTCCTTTAAAATCTTGAAATTCCCAGTAATCATCAGTATTTTCTAAATTCGTATGTTGTTCCACAGATTTATCAGGTTGTATATGTTCTTTATCTAAGATCTGCTGTGGCGTTAAAACAGGTGGTCCATTATCATAATGAATTGTTTTAGATCTTGGTGTTTCCGAGTCAGTAGGAGTGAAAATATGAGTATCGGGTAAGTTAATATGTCGCAATGGCTGTACACTTAGTGTACTTGAATGTATTTTACCCAAGTTTGTTATCGATATTGAGTTTCCAAACACAGCCAAATCTGCAGGTCTGGATTCCTTGAAAGCTTTCTCTTTATCAGTACTGCTTGCTGTAATTACAAATTATTATCATTACAGTCCACTAAGTACTATTTAAATTTTTTGTGATTTCTAATTATGTATATAAAAAAATTCTTATATTGCCAATAAATTAATTATACATATACTATAAAAAGTGAGTTAATTATTTATCACATCTTTCTTTGTTAGTCTTATGATAGTTAACAGATGAGATTAATATTGAACTCATACTTACCATTAGATAATAGATCTGAAATTTTGAGATTAGATTGTTTGTGAGCCATTTGATCTAAAGTGGCCATAAGATGTTCTAAATCTAGGAGTAGCGCTTCAGCGTAAGTGTCTATAGGATGGGATTTAGGATGAAGCAAATTGCAAAGGTGTTAGTATAAATCCATGTGCAAGACATGCAAAAAAAGTTCAATGTGAGAAAACATTACATAACATTTTGATAAGACAATTTTAGCTGTGTTTTGTTCATAATTTTTATATAAAATAGTCCTAGCCATAGCAATAAACAAAAACTATGATGTTATAGCTTACATTCTTGTCCATCTGAAGTAAAAGGATCTGTCCATGTTGTGTTTTCTTTACTTGTTTTACCAGAGTTTGTTGTATCAGAGTGTTGAGGTGGTTCTGGGATTGGTGCAGATTTTTGTGGTTTTAATGGAGCCATACTTAAATTCGTTGCATATTTTGGTGTAAAATAGCTCCATTTTGGGCCAAATAACTGAAATAATATGGGCAAATAGTATCAAATTTCAATAAAATTCATACACAATAACATAAACTTCAATGAATACTTACTATATTTCTTGAATCTATACACAGTGCTTTCAATAGTGTTTTCTGACCTAAAGAATTATTCCAATATACAACATAGGGTTGCCTCACATCAACTTCTTTTAAATGATGCCAAGTTTCACCAAGTAATATATCAAGATTCTTTTCAGAAATTGTTTCAGAATCTGGTAGGTCAACAGTGAAAATATTGAATAAAATGTTATTAATATTTTCTACAATTTGTGCCTCACTGTCATTACATTGTAAGTTTAAAACAGAAACATTTGGAGAAATTTGTTCATCTATAGGTTTTTCTACAGCTTCATTGACGGCAGAGGATTTAAAATCATCAAAATCACCAAAATCATCATCTATGTCCAAGTCTGTAGCTATAGGTGCCTCAGGGTCTATGCTCTCATTGCCTTCAACTGGCTGACACTTAGAATCGCTAAATTCAAAATTTGCTTTAAAATCACCACAACTGATATCTTTAGCATTTTTAGTTTCCCATGGATTTTCATCACTTTCAATAAAATCATAGTTACCAGGTGAGTTAAATTTAAAATCTTCAAAATCTCCAAAATCATCTATTACTTTTGTTTCAAGCTCAGGTTTTTTCAATTCCACTCTTGAACTTGGATCCACATTTAAAGTTATATCAGTGTCCCCAACTTGATTAATCTCAATATTTATTTTTGCAGTAATATCTTTTTGAACTTCTACATCTACATGAGAAGTATTTGTTTCACATATATTTTTCTTGTTATCTATTTCTACATCATCATTATTTGAGACTAGAATACTATTATCTGTAGCAAGATCTTTATCAGATGAATCAGTGTGGTTGACAAAACATGGAATACCATAAATGTCTGCATCATCTTGATTATTTAAATGATCAGTTACAAGGTTTTCTGAATCTATATTTTCTTGTACTATCTCTAGATTTAAATCTTCAATTGTAACCTCATCATATTTCAATTTAATGTCATCTTTATCTGGCAAGTTATCAGGGATAGGAATTGTAGTTGTATGATCATCTATTTCATTCAGTTTAGTACCCATTGACACACATTTCTGGTCTTCACTAATAGAAATATCTGGATTATAATTAGAGAAGGTCGAAAAATTTCCATAGCTATCATAAACATTGTTTTCTTCGTCATCTTCTTGAGATACTGAAAAATAAATAATATGCAAAAATACACTTCTGTTTACTATATTTAGCAAAGTAATTCAGTTATAATTTCTCATGTATATCCATTAATAAATATATTTCCCAACAACAATATGTATTAGATGCAATTTTGTTTTTTAGTATTATAAATAACAACACCACTGATATAAAGTAAATTAAAATTCAGAAATATTAAATTGTATGATGCATTGGATAGATTCCAGATATTCTTTACTTAAATACAAGCAGTACTGATCTTTAAAAGCTGATCTTATTCAAAGCATGTCTGGTAACACTAAATATGGTATAAGACTAAAAATTAAGATGACCTTACAAGTACTAGGATTTAATAAGTTTTACAATGATATGCAACCAAGGAAGTTTACTATGCTATTCTTATGGTGTCATGGAACAATGAGAAGTCTTATTAAAATAATTTCAAATAAAACTATTTCGTCAGGACCCATACAAAGTGCCATATAAAAATAAAGAAATTTGTGTAACATCATGAAGGAAGTCTACAGGGTGTACGATACAAATCATTTCTCTAACAGAATAACTATAATTCTCCAATGTAAAGAATTTTTACACTTACGTCTGTACTGTAAATCAAACTCTTCAATATCTTTATCCTCTTCACACTGATCAAGAGGAGGAGGAGTGGAGCACACCAACGGAGGAATCGACATTGTAGACAAACGGTACGATATTTGGTACTTATATGACGTTTATGTGAAGTTCATTAGCTTTTTTAGTTTACATTAATAATGTGTGTTTTCATTGCGTAACCTTACAATTATTCTATCACTCAGTTATAAGATAGATTTTTATTAAAACAAATGTAGTATTTAAAGCAGCTGTTCACAATAAATATAAATTTGCGAAAAAAAGAAATTGCTAATTTTTGACGTGCAGTTTTGATTTGTCAGTACTACATTGTCAAAATCCATAAGGCGATTATCAAAACTAATTAAACTTTACAGATCATCAGACACATAGAAAAAATTAATGAATTTTGTTGGAAGTTATTAAATTAATTTTATTTAAAAAATGTTATTATTCGATTAAATTTAATGATATACTTTTAAATACATGAATAGGATAATTTTTCGATATCAATGTGAACGTGATATTCACCTTGTAATAAAAACAAATATAAAATTAAATTCAATAAAAGTGTCTAAACATTTAATATAGCACCGAAGTGTAACTGAGGTATAAAATATCTTTGTTCCTTTTGCTCATTAATCTGTAGTAAAAACTAAAAATTATTTTAGTCATAGTCTGTTTGACAGTGTGCTGACTCCCGGCTGTCGTGACATCTTTTTTCGTAGCTTCGGCGTTTTTTAAAGACTGTTTTATGTTTATCGATTTATTTACGCTATTTAATATATAGATTCATGATCATTAGAAATAATTTATAATTTTTTTAGCGTTGGATATATCAGATATATATAAAAAAGGTAAGATTTTCGGTTATGATTAAAGCAACAATTTGATTTAATAACTTAATTGACAATGGAAATTAAAGCTTCTAAGTAACGATGTAATTCAATTACTGAATATTGCCCATTTCAAATTATTTCACAGGCAAATGAACCTGATTTTTTGTTTTTAATTTCCTTTCTATATGAGCTTTTTTATGGTTTCGGTGATAATAACCTCTGACATGTGTCATTGCTTACGTGTCAATCTTCGTAGGCACTCGTACTTTGTAGCGTATCTTAATTTTCTTGGACGATCATCGATAGGGTAGGTCCTAGGGGATAAAATATTTTAAATATTGTTAAAAAAATCCTTGCATTTTTTTAAATGTCTAGATTAAAAATAGTTAAAGATAATTTTGTTTCGTCAGAGAGGAAAAGATAAACCTCAGAGTCAAATTAATAGAATCCTATAAGAATTTTAAATGGAACAGCATGCAAAGAAAGTAGTAATATTAGAGCTACGAAATATGGCAAACTTTTAACAACAAATTATTTAATTTTACCCCTGAGAAATAAAAATAACATTTCCCAATAAAACTTAAGTTTTTCCAAGGATTTTGGGTAAATAATATTGTTTTATTTTTTAGGACTGTATAAGCTGCTTTACATACTTTATTATTCTATTCTTATAGCTGAATTAACCAAGAAATAGTGTGGTATTTATAAATTATTTTTTTTGTATAAGTACCACAATGTTTTTATGTTATATTTTAATGTATTTTTAATCAAATATTATACATCTAAAGTGTAGGTATTGAATAAAAATATCAAAACTTAACATTTCGGCTAAAAATATCATTGACATGGATCTTATACCTCTTCTATTTATAGATTTAGGATAATCTTTCACCATTTTAATGCCTGTATTATATGTATAATTATTATTTACATATTTATTATTCTTTGATGGTAAAGTATATAATTTATAAATCTACTCAATGAAGTGTTTATTCACGAAGTCTGTAAAAGTATTTCTTAAAATATATAATTTTGATTGTACTTAAAAAGTCCCTGTTGAATATTGTTTTAAAATCACTTAAAGAAGTTATAAATGAAAACCCTTTTTTTTAAATATATGTTCTAAATTTTCTATCTTAGTGTGTGGGCTGCAGCAGGTCCAATGGAGCTGCAAGCAGTGCTTGTATTATGCGGGGTGGGGGTAGTTGGAGTTGCAGTAGTTCTTCTCATGGGACTCTTCTCAGCATCAGGAACTAGCTATGAAGAAGCAATTGCACAGCAACGGAAAGCAACAAGTGAACTTTTAGCTCTTGCTGACAACAAAACTAAAAATAAGAAGACTAATAAAAAAGCCAATAAAAAGGTGAATTTATATTATTTATGTTTAAGATACAAAGAGATAGTAGTTCAACTTGTTTAATAATTAATTATATCACAGCTAGCAAAGAAAGAAAAGACCAAAGAAAATATGGCTACTACAACTGGAAGTGAACCAGAAAGTGAAACACTGGCTGAGAGTGGTATTGAAGATGAACCGGTATCAGGAAAGCCACATGTTGATTTTAGCCCACCTGTTGTGGTCGAAGTGCCAAATGACACTCTGCCCAATACAAAGGTATATTCACAACTAATTAAATTCATTATCGTCACTCAGACAGGCTTGATTTATTCTTACCCTAAAAAAGTTAAAATCTCTTCATTGCTAAAAAGGAGACAAATCATACACCACATTATTGCTTTTTGAATTTCATTATATTTCCATATTTGTGAGTTGTCCACAATTATATTTACATGATTTTAAGCATGATAAAGCATATTTTAACTTCTATATTAGATGTATGTATATGTTATTAAAAAACTATCTAAGTGCAAGTAATTCTTCATAATTTTGGGTTCCACATAAATGTGGCATGTGAAAAAATTTATCATGGTACACATTATGGCTTTTGGGTAGATAAAAATTACGTCTTAATATTACTTGAGAATTCTATTTTATCAATCATATTTAAATTAAAATGACCTTATAATATCTGGGTGAAAGTTATCTATAAGTAATTACAATGACATTTTTTAAAGTTAAATCCAAGGTTAAGGGTTTATTGTACTGATATCCGCAAGTGTATTTTACTTTTGAAGCCATTATCACTGTCCATATTAACTTAATATTATTAATAATAACAATCTGTCACTATATTGCATATATATGATTGAGATTCGAGACTTAAGAGGTTACATACTGTACAGATTCGAAAACGTGGTAAGGATTCTAAAGTTAAACCAATTCTTGTAAACAAAGAGGATCCAAGTTGTGTTAGCGATCCAAGTGCAGTGGAGGTTTCAGCCCCTACAGTCGTCAATCATTTTGAAGAAATGCAACCTAAGGATGAGTTCGAGTTGTTACACTCTTCACACTTGGGGGAAAAAGTGAGTTCCTCACTTGAACCCTTCTGTTTGCTTTCTTTGTAGTTATTATGACATACTCCTATCTATATATATTTGTTTTACGTTTGTATTACATGTGTTTGATTGCAGTTTACAATAGTACTAGTCATATTAGAAAATGCACCTCTGACACTGCTTGTAAAGGTCTACTAACAATGCAACTTATTGTTATCCATCTATCCATCAAAGGGTCTGTCTTGTTATATTATACACACATGAAGTGTATAAAGTGGCATGCTACTTTTGGGACTTGTATTGTTTTCATAATGTAAAGAATTGATTTATATTAATTTTGTATTCTGTATTTCCACTGCAGCTGCACTTTTTAGGTATTTTCTTTGATTTTATTTATGTGCTATTTGTGTATGTCAGGTATTTGAACCTAAAGAAGATGTAATGGAAAAGAAAGAGAAATCTAAACCGTCAAAGTACACCACCAAGGTTATACCGAAACCTGCTACTGATTCTGTTAAAGAAGTCTCTTGCGAGCGACACAATAGTAGTGAAGTCGTGAAGGAACAACGCAAAGGTATACTTATAGAAAGCAATATTATGAATTTCTTATTAGTAGAGTAACAGTGACTATGGTCTGTCTTGTATGATAATATTAATTTGTCGCACTATTCCGTTCAAGATATTTTTTGATGTTTGATCTTGTTATTAACTAATTCTGTAACAACTGTATAGTTAAAAAAGTAGAGAAGAAGGCAGTAGAAGAAACTTCACTGAATAATGCCGAAGAGGTTGTACCTCCACTGAATGCCCCACAGCCCAGTGAATTGACGACAGAGAAGCTTTTAAAGCAAGCATTAGTAACTGCGCCACCTGCCCCCTCACCTCCACCTACTAAGAGCAAGAAAAAGAAGACGGAACCTAATGTATTATCACTGATGGGTTAGTGATTGTAAGATCTATATCTAATATATAAAATTGTCACAATGGTCGTTCCCATACTCCTCCAAAACGGGTCGACCGATTCTTATGAAATTGTATATGCATATTCAGTAGGTCTGAGAATCGGCTATGATCTATTTTTCATCCCCTTAAATGTTAAGGTTGGTGCACCTCTAATTTTATTTTTTATTTTTTAGACAAATTTTTGTTTTTATTGATTTATGATATAGCATTAAAAAATACATACAACTCTAAAATTTCACCCCTTAACAATCAACCACTATATATATATGTGGCAAAACGACGTCTTGCCATATAATATACTTGATTTATAATGTAAAACTAGCTGAAGCTAATATATTTAATGTTTGACTCTTTTCCTCTAAGAAATTTTCTCCACGGTGATGTAGTTCTACAATTTATATGATGTGGAGTTGACCTTAAGTTGACATGAACAAATCAATAATTTATAAAGCAAGAGCCACATTTGAGTTTTTACAATATTCAAGCTTTTAAAGTTAGATGTTAATTAACATCTTTATGTAAAATAATAAAGGTACTATTTGTTTTAAAGCTGGTGACAGCGGTGGAGTGTCGGTGAGCGAGTTGGTGCGAGTGGTAAAGGAAGCTTCTTTATCCCGGACTGAGATACAGATTCTCACTGACGCGTTGCTTAATAAGCAACACGACCCTCTGCCCGAACACTCTGAATGGACTGAGGTAACGACACAATACATAAAAAAATTTATATTCATAATTGCTAGTACATATATTATAAACCACAAAAATGAAAACGGAAAATTGGAAATGTCGATATACTGGTGCTCTTACTTATGTTTTTAACTTGGCAGGGTCCTAATGATCCCATGCAGAAATTGAAGAAGCAACTCGCCGATAAAGAAAAAGCGCTAGCTGATGAGATTGAAGCATCCCAAGCACTGCACGCTAAATTGAAAGAACTCAGGTTAACATAACTAGATACTATATTATCTATCTTATAATATTTATATAAAGCTAAAGTTAGGTTGATATTTTTGGTTGAACGCGTAAATCTCAAGAACAAATTGAAAAATTCTTTAATATAACACACTACGACTAATAGGAGAATCAATGATAAATATTCCAAAAACAGAGGAGAATTACTCCTCAAAGATCTTCTGGTGGTAACCCTGCTTTAGGCTAAAGTTTCACGATAATCATGTATCCCTGCCCTTCAAAAATCAAAAGCATTAGTCCATGATTGCATATATATATCTGAGGTTGGCTCACTATAATTCCTTAATAGTTATCAAAATCAAATATGATCTATGTTACGAAGTTGAAGCGGGTCAACTAATGTTATTGTATATAAATGTAACGTTTGATGTTTATAATTAATAAATTAAGGAGTCTACTGAACGCTGAACGCGGTCGTGCTGCGACGGTGAGTCGCACTGCCGAACAGACCGCGGCCGCGTCGCGTGCTGAATTGCACACGTTGCAAACTCGACTGCAGCGCCTCCTCGATGACAACCACGCTCTGGCACAAGAGAAGCTAGTCGTATGTATCATCGCAGTGCTTCATCATTCTCAATGTCAGTCACCTGAGAGGAGTTTACTCATTAAACCAGAGTGCCCGTTATTCTGGTCTTTTCGTTGTTATTATTTTAATCATGCTTACTATAAATGCCACGTTGCTTCTATCGTAACTGATAAAACTAAAGGGTTATGTTTTTCTAGCTTCAAGCAAAACTTGGTGAAGAAGGTGAAGTGCAGGCTCAGCGGGTTCAAATGGAAATGCACATTCAGAGATTATCCGAGGTGAGTATGGTAATATGTACCTAATAGGGTATACTGAAAATGAAAGAGGTTCCAAAGCGTATCTCACATTTAATTTCTTTACTTATTAAATAAAAAAGTTTTTTCTGCTTAAAAAAGTTAATGAGTAGGTAAATATATAAGATAAATTATTGGTAATTAAATCAAAGTTTAATGTTGTGAAGGCGGAAGCCGCATTAGTTCAGCAGTTGTCTGCGCTGCAGGCAGAACTGAATGCACGTGTACTGGAAGTCGGGCAAGCGCGTTGCGAAGCAGGCGCTTCTAGAGAGTCCATGATGATCGCCCAGCAACACGCCACCGACCTGGTGCAACAGCTGCAGGTAAACAAAACCCTTTTGTACTTTAAGCATTTCGTAATTCACGAACTGTTAAAGTGAAATTATGTAAATTGCATATTCATGGATATTTAAGAAGAACGAGCGTTTGTTTGACAAAGTAAAAACGTAATATATGATTTAATGCCTGTTGCGTAACTTATATAATTTTATGATCACTCGTATTTGATTTACTGGTAGTAATCCATGCAAAATGTTGATTTTCATTCTTATATTCGTTATAAAATTTAAAAATACGTGTGAAATATGCAGAACTGTGCCTAAAATGTTCCATGAAATGTAGGAAGCGAACCGTGCCTACGCTGAGTTGGAGCAACAAAGGCAGTGCGCGCTTCACGCCGAGCAGCTCGCACAGCAAGAGCTACGACAAGCGCAGCAACACCTTAGTGGTAAATCTATTAATCGTTATTTATGTAAGACATACATTCATAAGAAACCTCACACGCATGTTATCTAATGATGTGTTGCACTTGAGTCTAATTTAATAAGTTGAGACATGGATCTAAGTCATGTGCACGCTTACAATGTCCGTCCACCTTAAGTACATTTGTTTTAAACAGGTTTAACAGATCTCAAGAATGAAGTACAAAGACTAACTACACGCGCTCAAACAGCTGAGAGTAATTTAGATAAAGTGAAAGAAGATTTTGAAAAGGAAAGGGAAGAGGTACCAGAAATTTTATTTTAGTTTACATAAATTGGAGTACGTTTTTACTTTAAATGCACATCATTTTCAAACAATTATAATCACATGTTTCTTAGCATATACATATTTTAAGTCTGTCCGCCTTTAGTAATGTTGGCAGATGATAATCCTTTAGCTGCTTTAGTATAAATTTGTTCACGAACTTGATTCAAGACCATGCTTGGTAAGGACATAGATTGAAATATTTTACCAAATAATTTTTTAATAGCTTACAAAAGAGCTGAAGTCAGTGTTCGAGCAGCTAGCGGCGCGCGACAATGAGTTAGCTGAACTCAAGTTGATGAAAGCTGTACCTGCACAGAATGGCCTGCCCGCCTCTAACGACAAACTTCAAGTAATTATAATAACAATCCTTGGCATTACGATTTTTATGAATGTGTTATGCATATAATGCCTGAGGTTAACTCTATTTCATAGAGATAAAGCACTTACTGAAATTTTATAGGCAGCTGAGTTGGCTAAAGTAGAGAGTGTAGTAGAGACTCTACGCGTCGAACTTGCAGCAGCGCAGAGTGCTAACACCGAACAACAGCAGCAACTAACTCAATTGCAACAGCAACTCGAACAGTACAAGGAAAAGAACAATGTATGTGTATGTTTAAAATGCTACGAAATTTGCAACTATTGTAACACATCAATTGTGGAAAGACTTGACTCAAATCTTATTTGACGTTAAGCAAACGCCACTTCTCGTTTTTGTCGATTTAATGTACATCATGTCTTATGATTCTTAAATTATTCACTCATATCATATTACGATAAAAAAGATGTATTACAATATTTTTGCCTCGAAACGCATGTGTTTATTAAAATACTTATTTGTTCTTTATAACAATTCTTCAACTAATTTGTTTGACTCCAATTACTCAGGAGTTGCGAACTAAAAACTGGAAAGTTATGGAAGCCTTACAAAATGCGGAAAGGTCTCTCCAGGCTAAAGCGTCGGGCGCGTTGCCGGCCCAAGGGACGTTCTCTGTAAGTGGAGATCAGTAACCATTACTAATTTTACACTATACCCTCCTTACGCTACTGGATTATGTAAATCAGCTCTTTGGCCGGCTTCGCTTGTTTTTATATCCTGTACTAGTGCAGTAGATTTTTATCTGTAATAAAACATGCATATACATTACCTACATAGTTGATATTTTGTTTTACAATTCTGGATTTTATTAAGATACAAGACATAAGCATTTTATTTCCAGGAAACACTGACCAGGGCACAAGAATCACAATACAATGAAATCATAAATGTTCTGCGTTCTGTGTGTCCCTCTGCAGTGCCAACGCACTCCACCGGTTACGATTGGATCAAAGCATTCGCTGACAACGTTAAATATGAGTTCAACAAAGTTGAAACTGAGAAATTGTCCTTTGAACAATCATTAGCAGAAAAACTTCTAGAAAAAGAGAACGAGAAGAAACAATTAGTAAATGAATTGTTAAAGAAGCTGCAAGACAAGGATAGTGAAAGACAATTATTAGAAACTGAATTGCAAAAGAAAATTATAGACAGAGAAAATGAAAAAAAAGAATTGGAAAGTGAGATGCAACGAAAACTTTTAGACAAAGAGAACGAAAAGAAGAGGCTAGAGAGTGAATTGCAGAAAAAGTTAAAAGAAAATGAATGTGTTAAGAAACAGATTGAATCTGAGTTAAGTAAAGTGCCGGACGATAATTCCAAACTGCAGGATCTCGTCACACAGAACGAACAGTTGCAGGCCTTAGTAGATAAATACAAGATGATTATAACTGACACGGTAACTAATATTTATCTTTGTTAAATTATAGTGAATAACTTTACATTTCTAGCTATACAGTATAACTCTAAAATTATTTTTTTTTTAAATTAAGAAATAAAAAGTTTAATATTGGTAGCAGTACACGAAATATTTTTTAAAGTATCGAATATAAAATAGTCAAGGTTTATTTTAAAAATATATTTTCTACATCTTTTTGGGACATCCAAATTTAAATCCACGATAAACAATATACACAGTGATTGTGTTATAGAGAAGAAAAAAATAATATCTTTATGACGTAAATATGAATAGAAACGTGCAAACATTTCTATAATATGTTGAACAGGAGGGTGTATTGAGCCAGCTACAGCAGAACGTCTCAGTGGAAGAGGCCAGGTGGGCGCAGCAGCTCGCCAACCAACAAAAGGAGTTGGACGAGCTGCGGCAGAGGACAGTCCTTCAGGTAATACGTTAAACCCTTATAATTGTCACATGACGACTAAACCCTTATCTCATTGTGATAAGCATACAGCAACTTAAATTTAATAGTGACGCAACCAAATAACTCAATTTATGATAATATTACCATTCAACGCAATTAAACATAATTATACTATTTTATATTGTACGATAGACATATATAAATTTGCCCTAGTTGGATGACTAACGTGACTACTCGATGGAAGTATCTTTATAACAATATATTTTATTTGCTCTATCATGAGTATTACAGTTTTGATGTGTGTTCTTGTCAAATCAAAACAACAATATGTATAAAGTGAGAGTCTACAATATTGGACAAAGTGAGATCAATGTTATAAGTACACTACAATATTAATGACATTTGTAGCGCGCATTCCTTGTACGCCCTCAGGTTTACCGATTATTAGGGAAAGATCAGAAAGTTCACTGTTTATATTGAACAAATTCGCACTACTACTTTAGTATGTTTCTGTATTTTAATTAAAATAGTGAATTTTCACATAGGAACCTATGGCGTTTGCGTACTCCTGCATAGAAAAATCATTGTCTACCATCATCGAGGAGGTACATTATTGTACTTGTGTTTCACAGTGTTGTTCTCATCGGGGCTTAATTGGATCTTTTTTGTTTTCTTTACATTTGTTTATAGCACTGTACAGAGAAACTTAGAATGCGCAAGGAAAATACGAATAAAAAATTAAGATAAATATGTTTATACTTAGAAATTGGTAAAAAAATTAATAAAAAGTTATAAAGGAGTAAAAATATACATACATTAATAAGAATCCTACGATTGTTCTAAAATCTTCGTTAAAAAGTTTTTATTATATATATATTTGTTAACATTATGCATTTAAAACTGTAGCAGTCTAAACCTGCTCATAATGATAAAAATTGTTTCTATTTATTTGAATGTGTTTTGTTGAATTGCTATTTGGTATAGATATATTTTTATTGCCATTTGTCATTGACCTTTTGTTAAAACGGTGTTGGTACTTATTATATTGACTTAATTCTTTTAGGAAATCCATTGTTGTCACCTCACAATCCTTAATATTTCGAGTTGTGTTAGAATGTAATTTATAAAATATATACTTTAGAATTGAAACACTCACCGAATGTGAATTTAAATTTCAGATGCAAAAAAAGATAGATCAATTACAAAATGAATTGCTGGCGGCACTATCTAAAAGCCATAATGCTAGCTTTGCTGATGCAGAAAGACTAACGGAGGTCAGTTTTCAGATACTTTTATCGATATTAGTGAAGATAGACATTTTTTTTATTTTAGTTTTAGATTCATAAATATAAGTTACACGTTTGAATTTTTACAGGAAAAATTGATGTCTAGTTTCACTAAACCTCACATGGACATCCACAACGGGCCATTACAGGTAGTTCTATTTTTAGTGTTAGTGCCGCTTTATAAAATTTACTCCTTCATTAGTAATAAGAAAAACCTTAGACACTTTATATGACCACTAAACGCCACTGATGACCTCGTGTGTATAGATAAAAAAAATATTTGAATGTTTGCAGGCAACATTAGATGAGAAATAACGAATAGAAAATTCAAAGCAGATCCTAGGTGATCGTTGCTTCTACTCTGTAAGCTCAAGCTAATGCAGATAACGTCCGCAATACTTGGTAACAACAACACTGCCGCTGCCAACTTGTTTTAGATTCCTAACAGTGATGTTCTTAGACTTATATCTACCATACTTTTATACAACGGGCTCATTTATTTAGTCGCCCCTTTCTTCAAATGTTTAATTGCCGTATACACTTAGCGTTATTTAAAAAGAAAATATTAAGTGAGATTATAATTATATAATAGATATTTCTTTTCTGTGACACTGTATTTTAATTGTGTATATAAAATCTATTTAATTTCTAAGGAAAAAATAAAAATTTCCAACAGTAAAATTGGAAAATGTACTTTTCATATAAATTAAATAATTCAAATACTTTAATAATTTGCCATTGCTACAAATATCAAATCCAGACTACATTTATTTTGGTAAATCGATGAAAATTTGTTCTAATGAACATTGATTTTTGTATGCATTATTCTGAATTGCTCAGTGTAAAATAAGTTTGTCTTCGTTATATTTTTATGAATTCCAAGTAATCATAATCGATTCTCATTTATGTTTTGATATTGACGAAATTTTCGACTACTCGTGTTATCCATTAAAGTGAATCTGTGATTTAAATTAAAATGTTTTCTGTTCTGGCAGATTCAATTCAATACAAAATTTTTAGGTATTTACAATATAATTAAATTTATTGGTAGATTTATGGCCGTAAAATGCTATAATGTAATTTTAAGTAAAGCAGCTTATATTGAATATTTCGGTGTATAAAAATAATAATCTATCAATTAGACTCTATTCTAATTATTGAATGCATAAAATTAGTTTTAGATTTAAATTTGTAATCATCATAAGCTGTCGTTTTGATACGAAGATCAATAAAATTGGAAATATTATGCTTTATAATTTTGTAAAGCTATTTTATTTAAAAAAAATCTTATTTATTTAATTCTTGCAATAATGTATTAAATTTATAATTTTTGGTTTGTGCCTATTTAATTGAAATTATTGTACTTTTAAGTTTTACCGAATTAAAAGTAAATTTGTATTTGGACAATTTTAGGGAGTGTTATTTATTTATAAAGATTTATTTAATAGCTTTTGTACTAGAACATAATCATTTTTCAGTGCCTTAGAATAAGATTTGACTTTGATAAGCCGACTGTTTTATTTCCCATATAGAAGTAGTTTAATAAATTTATAAAGGCAAGCCACTGAAGGTTTTTTTTATGAATGTGTTTTATATAATAAATAATGTGGACGAAATAATTTTGATTATGAAACCTAATTATAAATTAAGTTATTCTGTAGGTTTATTAATTTTGGTAAAATTATTAAGAAATGCAATTAGATTTCGTGTTATTTTTAGTAAGCTTTGTTATTAATCGCTATCAAATGTCCAGAAAAATTAATTAGTTAATAATAGACATATTGTAAACGTAACGTACTACTGTTAAATTAATAAGAACGGTTACATAAAACTCGTAATTTTTAGATGAAAATATAATCAAATAAAGTATTTCTATAATTATTATGACTGGTTTATTTAAAAAAAAAGTATTTTTTTTATAAAAAAATAATTTTAATATCCAAAGTTTTGAATTCAAAATGGCTATTAGTAATTATTATTAATCTATAAATAAATTCTTTCGTGCTCGGTGTTATTCAGAACGAATGGATTTGCATGAGGAATTGAAAAAAAAGTATGTTCATAGTTTCGTATTTAAAAATAAATTTATCCCCACATGTATTTCTTGTAAAATTAAGTTTTAAACGCTGACCGCCAATAATATGAAAACGAAATGATTTGTCGCAGGAAGTTGGAATCAATTAGTTTTCAAAATAGTCGTAGTTTTCTGTTAAATGCTTGTGGTGTTTAACTTATAGGAAATTTACCCGGAATGAAACCACAAATTTTATAACTTGCAGTTTTATACTTTCTTCGTAGTTATGTTTATTTCTTTCTGAACATAATATACACCTATAAATACATATGTATACAAATAATATTCTATATTTTACTAATTACTGGTTCTTTCCATAATATAGTATTTTATATAAGAGATAGTTTTTTAACCTGCTGATCTTATCTTATCCTTTATCCGATGTAATATTCTTTTCCTTTATTATCCCGTTTCCTTACCTTTGTCTGTGGCAATACGTACTGCGTAAATCTATTTAAAAAAAACTAGCGTAGTGTTGGAACGAACTAGTCTAGTACAAAAAGCATAGCCTTAGGACTGTGTTTCTTGTATTTCTATTTGTATTATCTGTAGTTTATTTTTAAAATATCTACATTTATCTATGCCTTCAAATTCTTGAACACGTTGACACTTGACAGGTTTCGTTTTAAATAAATTTCAATAACAAAATAGGTACATGGCGCTATTGTTGTGACTGTAAAGAAATAAATTTTTAACATGGCTTCTGAATTAGCTATAAAGAATGTAGATAATGCATGTGAAACGGCTGAAGAATTTACAAGATTATTTTACAAGTACCTTGATAATAGTCGACATCTAACGTCCAAGCTTTACCTCGATACGGGCTTATTGGTTTGGAATGGTAATGGAATAAACAGTAGTGCGAAGATACAGAAATTCTTGCTTGATTTGCCGCCTAGTAATCATTATATTAAGACTCTTGACGCTCAACCTGTTTCTGAGAACGTTATGACAAATAATTTGACTACGTATCTTATTCAAGCTTGCGGCGATGTAACATATCAAAATGAAGTAACCAAACCATTTCAACAAACTTTTGTGATGGTTGCCGTAGAGGGCAAATGGAAAATTGCGACAGATTGTTACAGGTTACTAGTGCCTCACAGTAATTAAATAACGAATTAAATGAAAAACTGTTTTTGTGGTTTGATTTACTAAATCGAATAGAATGAGGACATAAAATAAAATTTTATATTAAGTACAATTTGTAGGTATATGTAATATGATATGGACACCATTGTAAAGATTACTATTACAATCCAATTATAAAATAGATTTCAAAATTTTGAAGCAGGTCCAAAATAGTAATTACAATTGGAGCAGTAATGTTCAGATTTCTTACATGTTTGGAAAATATAAGGTAGAGCAGCAAGACAACATAGGAAGCACCACCTGTCAAAAATACTTTTAATTAAAAATCCATAAAAGACTATGAAATATTTGGTATTAAAAAGTATCATACATTGTTAATCCACAAATAAAGCCAGATAGCATATGTGTTTTCTGTGAATTTGTATATTCCACTTTAGTCATGATCCTTTTATGACAGCTGGGACAATCTATGAGAATAGGTTCATCCTTCGCATTTCTTTGCACAATAATAGTCTGGTGTATGACAGGTTGATTAGTAATCACTGCTTGTTCATATAATAAGTCTACTTGGGTATAAGGTGGCGGAGGCTCTGTATGATGCCTATTAGTGTGGACTACCACTATTTCACTGTCATCACAATTTCTTGATCTCTGTTCACCTCGATTAACCATTGTAATAAATAAAACACCATTTGACAATATTGTTAACTTATACCATAGTATGGATAATATGTTATCGGTATGCTTTATCTTATCATCTTAGATATATAAATACCAGATAATATACTGATAACTATAGAATTCCTTTTATTTAAAGAGACCAAGTACTTTAAAGTTTTATTTAAGAAAAAAAATCATTGTGGGTTAACTAGTGAACTCTCATTAGTTTCAACTAACATTATGACATGAGACTAGAATAAAAAATAACAAATTCTCTACTCTAATAAGTAATTATTGGGTCACGGACAAAACAAAACTAAAAAACTTAATACAAAAAACAGACTGGTAAAAAGTAGTCAGAATAAACTACTATCTCAAAGTAAATATAAAACATCAATAATAGATTTTTAGTAACAGTTTTATACAACTTTTTAATTATATGCACTTCATTTTCATATAAATTAAAATATTTATAATAATGTGTCATCCATCATATAATAACCAGTCTATTCTAATATAAAAGTAAAATATTAGCTTCAGCCTTCATACAGCACAAGAAACAACAAAGCAAAGTAATTTGATGTCAATTTAGGGATTTATATCATGATGACTTCAACATTGTTATACATTTCACATATTTCAAACCTTCATCACAACCAAAACCAAAAAAAAATTTCACCTAACATGTTAAATATACCTTATAATAAAAAAATATATTTTAAATTTAATACAAAATTATGGCTCATGAATGATGGTACAATTTTTTTATCACTGTTCACATATGATTAGAGTCACCTCTATAAAAATACAAGTAAGGGTTTAATTTAAGTTCATGTAATATGAAGTGTGGAATGTTTTTCTATATCTAACAAAAATAACTTTCAGTAGAGACAAACATATTATTTAATCTATGGGGTTTATCTTAAAAATTAGGATTTTTCTATTTACATTTATATTACTGTTACAGATATACAAATCCAAAATGTTGAAAGGTTATTTTTTTAAGTATCAAATAATGACAGAGATAAAACTGAAATGTAAAATTACACAATTATATGGCACAAATAATAAGCTGCACATAATTATTTAATTTTTGATAACCAAAATAATAAATAACCAACTTCCTGGTATACTTTTTTTTTAAGTTTGATGATCTGTTTAGCATTTGTTACTTTTTCCAATGAAAGTATTACAATTTGGACAATAATGTTCAGCATCTTTAAATGTATCAAAACAATATGGAACCAGGCCAAGGCAGCATAATGAACATGCCCTGAAACAAAAATAATTTATAAAAATATGTCTAACTCTTAAACTTATTGTTTATATATTAATATTTGGGAACTGACTTGATGATTTAATATTTTATAATGACAAAATTAATTTACTTACATTGTGATGATGCATACTGATCCAGCAACCAAGTGAGTATGCCAAGCTGTAGTATAAGTAACTCTAGTAGTTACAACTTTTCCACAATTATAGCAGGTCACTGTTGTAGGTTCTGATCCTACTGCCGCAGGCAGAACTACACCTACAGGTACAGATATCCCTGGAGGTGGTGGAGGCAAATCACTCGGTTGAGATTGTGACATATTAACATTGTTAGTGGGATGTGGGTATACTCCTGGTGCAGTAAACGATTTAGGGGGTTGATAACCGACTGGAGGGTAACCGGTCCCAGCAGGAGTCACAAAACCATATTGCGAATTACCCACTACAGCCGAATATGGAGGTGGGAGATCATTTGGAGCGGATGGGGCTGCATGCAGTGTACTTGGATCATTGGTAGCCATGTTGATCTTATTTTTCGTGGTATCTATATCTTTATATTTTTACGGTAAGTAAGCTAAGTAGCAAATTTAATGATATTCTCTTGACATAACTGACATTGAAGAATCAAAAATTTTAAATGATTAAAATAAATAACACAATTCACTTTTTGGCTCTGCGTACTGTATAATTTGAAGACGATTTACTTCCTAATATTTCACAATTCACAAAAAATTACCCTTATTGAATAATTTCTGTCATTCGAATTTACACAGACGAAGTATGAATGTCACTTTAAAGTTAAAACGACAGATAGATCTTTCTTAGAATATATTACGATAAAACTCGGTTATGCACTCTCGAATTAAGTATGATTTTAAACGAGACTTATAAAGTATAAACACTAAAGCTACATAAAACTAACTTTGTATAGTGTACTTAATAACGTAGGTTCCTATTTCTAAAGTGGTAAAACAATGCGGATATACGACATATTCTCTACAACAAGCAGCTTTATTAATCTGTGAGCAATTGTTTACTCCCTGTTTACAATTTACATAGGTCATAGGCGATATTTTAAGGTTAAAATTAATTAAATTTAATTGGATTATTTACTGGTCTTAAATATGTTTTATTTAGTCGGTTTAGGGTTAGGCGATGCTAAAGATATTACCGTTAAAGGATTAGAAATAGTAAAGAAATGTGAGAAAGTACTCCTGGAAGGTTATACTTCAATATTAACTGTGGGACACGATGTTTTGGTGAGTTTTTAAAATTGAAATGGCATTTGATAGTAAACTATTGTTCCAATTTCAAATAAAATTCTTTTATAGGAACAGTTTTATGGAAGACCTATAGTAATAGCTGATCGAGATGATTGTGAAAGTAATATTGACGATTATTTGAAAGAAGCAAAATACTGTGATATCGCATTGCTTGTAGTAGGGGATCCATTAGGGGCAACCACTCATACTGATATGTTGCTTCGCGCTAAGCAGTTGGATGTCAAAACAGAGGTAAATAAACATGAAATTACTAGCAAAGATTTATTGACAATTTTTTTTAGTTATTTTGTCTATATTTCTATTGGAATACTTAGGGTTTTAGGCAAAGAAATTATTTAGTAGTGCACTTTACAGCCTTGTTATCTACATATTTAAGTATTAAGCCTATGGCATATGATTATAATAATTATAGCAAATATAAAAACCAAAATCTGAGAATTAAATTTATAAGCTCTCAAAGCAATGAAATTATACTTACCACAAAATAATGGTCACAATATGGTAAATACAGTTTGTGATGACCATTTTTTGTTAAAAATTTATTATTATAATACAACAGAGCTTAATCAAGAATACTATAAAAAGCATAATATAAACTAAGACAAGCTTGACAGGCATAGTGGAAGTTGAAGTAAAAAGATTACTACAAATTACATTTTATGTAGGTTAATATTAAATTGTAGATAATCCACAATGCTTCAATAATGAATGCAGTCAGTTGCTGTGGTCTACAGTTATATAATTTTGGTGAAACAATTTCAATACCATATTGGACAGAAACCTGGAAACCAGACAGCTTTTATGAAAAAATAATAGGAAACTTTTCAAGAAATCTTCACACTCTATGCCTATTAGGTAAGTCTCTGCATTTAAAAAATTGTTCAATTTATATTTTCTAATGCAAATTTAATTTTTTTACTGATTTTTAAATGGTGTCAACGATTTTAATGGTGTAGTTATTATTTATAATTTTAAAACGACACTTCTGCAAATTTAAAAAAAAAATTTTTTCCTGAAATCCTATCATGATGCTCATCACTTGATACTTGATAGTACATGTGTAATAACATGTCATCCTTAAGGAGATCTCTACTTGACCATGACATTTATAGTAGTTATCTATGTAAGTTTGATATGAGTGATCTTATTATAGGATAAGCTTAAATTCTATAATTTAGATTGATATATTTTTTTATAAACTATTTATAATCCTTATTTGTCATGCTCATATCCTGTCTCCAGTGCTGTTTCACCACCCTTTTAGATTGTTTTATGCCTCAATATGCTTTCAGATACACATTTCTTTTAAATACTCATCTGGTTCTAGTTTTAAAAATAAAAGCCATGAATAAATTAAACTTAGGAATTTTTGTTATAGTATGAGGTTGATGTTTATTTTTTAGATATTAAAGTTAAAGAACCTACTGAGGAATCATTAACAAAAAAAGTGCGACAGTATATGGAACCAAAATTCATGTCAGTTAAGGAAGCAGCAGTACAGCTATTACAAACAATTGAAAACCAACAAAGTTCAGGTGAATTTTAATAATTACTTATTAGATATACCAAAGTTATCATAAATTTAACAATTGATAATTCCATTAATAATAAACTTTACTGTGGTGCCACTAAGTACATATAGACAAAATCTTTGTTAATCTCAAATAATTTTTTTTGTATAAGGAAAGAATTCTGGCCTTCAGCCGTTATAACTATAAATTTTAAGGAAATAATGTAATGTAGTTACATTTCATATTATTTCTTATAACAGATTTCACAAAGAAGAGCTTGGTTGTGGGACTATCAAGGGTAGGTGCACCAGATCAAAGGATAGTTGTCAAAAGTTTAGAAGAAATGCAGAATTGTGAATTGGGACCACCATTACATAGTTTGGTAATCCCAGGTCCAAATCTTCATCCACTTGAGGTAGATTTTCTAGCACAGTTTAGTTGAGTCATAGTTGACAAGCAAAAACTTTTTATTTTATATTTTTTTTATTATATAATATGAAAATATTCGAAGATGAATCATATTGTTAAATATTACATTATGGCTATTTAAATAAATATTTAAGAAAGAATGTTGTCTTAGTTTTATTATTTACACTACAAAAATTAAAACAATGATATCATAAGCTATTGCTACCATAAGAAATAATATTCAAAACTAATATTGGTCCACAAAGCTACCAAGACTTCAAAATATAAATGAAAACATGATATGCCACATTTTATCTATTATTTTAGTAATTACACCTTCATATAGTTCTGTCTATATGGATTGATGGGAAATATTCATAATTAAAACTTATATTTTACTAATTATTAGAAATCAAAGTCACATTATTTAAAATATTACAAATAATTTTTTTTTTCAATTTTATTCTTGAAATTACGTTAACTTTTCAGGTGAATTATAAACATTAAAGGTACGTTAATTATTATTTGGTCTAAGTTGCGCGTTACATTACGAATAATTAAAAATATACACAATACACAAACAACGGAATGTAAATGTATCTACTTAGAGTGCAAAACAAATTTATCACCAACAATAGTTACACTTCTAATATTTCTAGTTATAACTGGAATATGGTGGGTCAATATCTATAATAATTTTAAAGGCATGGCTACAGTGTAATTTTAAACTAACATAAACACTAGGATATTTTAAAACATTAAATAAGACAGTCTTTAAACTTACTTATAAAGGATACATACATGATCTTTATTTAAATAATATATTAAAATTGTTTAAGTCGTGCATTCTAGACCTCAAGTGAGACTACTAAAATCATTATAAATAGACATTAATGGGAGTATTCAAAACGTTAAACAGCAGAAACCTGTTGATCATCATCTTCGTCATCAGGTGTGTCATGATAAAAATCATAAGGTCGAGTCACACCTTCATGAGAATGTGCACGGCTCAGACGCTCAAGGCGAGCAACTTGAGCCGCTAATGTGTAAGGCATTCTGGGTGGAGGTACCGGGCGAACACAGCTCGCTGTTGTACATGATCCATGCCCACTATCACTTGATGTAGCTGATCCCGTTTTTCTCAATGGCAAGTTTACTAAAGATGTTACACTACTACTTTCTGCCGATAAATCTACCGGCAGCGGCGTTGGCGTATCCGAGTGCGACCTCTCGTGTGCGGCACGCGAACAACAGATTCCTGGTCCAGTACCATCACGTCGATGTGAACAAGGAGAGGGTCCAGGTGGGGGTGGTCTCGGTTGGTGAGGGCGGGTTTTTGCAGGTTCGGAAAGTGCCAATAATTTTCTGACAGCCTGAGGTGATGCTGCTCCAAATTTATTACCTGCAAACCCTTTTTTGCTTTCACTGGCTGATGAAGCACTGCTTGTGGTAGATAGAGAGGGAGATGGATGACGACGTCGTGGCATAGAGGGAATGGGTCCTGACCCTTCACATTCTAATGATAATGCATGAAGTCTTTCCTCATCAGTTTCTACATGCATGCGATTTAAATATGCTTTGACGCGGCGTACCATCTGGGCTTCTTCAAACATCTTTTTTGGATTTGGTACATTTGAGGACTTCTTTCTTCTTTTAACTGTGACTTGGCCTTGTTGCACACCAGTCGTCAATTGATTTAAAGCAACCATTGCATTTGAAGGTGGCTGTTTACCCGATTCAAGTAACGTTAGCAAGTCATAAGGGGCACTGCACATATTTGTGAGTGTTTTTACTTCTTTAGCAATCATACGTAATTTTTCAAAGTTCACCATTCCTTCAACTTTGGTGTCATTTCCAAGATGAATAAATGTAAGATCTTTTCTAACAACAGGATAAAATGGTATAACAGGTGACCTGCCTTGCTCAGCTGTAATTAATTGTCTGTACTTTGACATATTCCGTGAAGGATCCATAAATGATTGCAAATCTGTGAAAAGTTTAATATATTTGGTAGGCAATTTGTCCCACGTCATTCTAAGTCTAGATACGGCACCATGACCTAATCCAGAGATAATTGCAAACATAGAATTGTAGTTTTTACATTCTTTACAATGTCTTGCAACTTTTATGAACTGCTTTACGATTCTCGACCGCCTAACAAGGTTTTGCTCATTCACGACTTCGGTTACAACCCAAAACATTTCTTTATTTACTAGTCCTGCAAATTGAGATAACATAGGTGTACCATATCTACTTTTTAGTTCAAACAGATCATCTACATACTCAGTGCTCTCAATTTGTCTAAAAATGTAAAAGTCTTGCAAAGTTAACTGAACTGCAACTTCTACTGCATTAAGTTGGAGAAAGTGTACTACACTTTCTCTAAGTAATTCTGGTGCCATCTCATCAGGTACTAAAGTTTCACTGACACCATTGGTTTTCAAATAATATCGGGAACTAAGTCCAATACGTTCAGCAAGGTTTTGCAGCTGATCTGGAAGCCTATGTTGTTTAATAATCCCTCCTTGTGCCACTGACACTTCACAAAGAGAGAAATTCGAACTTTGCTCAGTTATACCAAATTCTCGTAATGCTAACATTACTACTTCTCTTGCTGTAGTTTCCTTATGTGCTGGTAAATATTTACACGTCTGATCAGCTCTGTATACTTTGAGAACATGTTCTGGATAATCAGAAGATTGATAGTCATCATAGCATATTGATATGAGATCTGGATTACTGTGTGAACTGTAAAATGAGGTACTTGTATTTGCTTTATTTAAAGAATCTGTATTGGATAATATGCTATCATCATTGTGAATACCATCTGTAATTGTATTTTTAGGGAGTATATTCATTTTCATTAAAGCTTTGTGCAGTCTTTTGGGACCTAGTAGTGTAAATCCTTTTTGTGGTTCTTTTTTAATATTGATCTGAGGTTGAGGTTTCTTTGTCGGGGACTGAAAAATAGGGGTGAGAGTTATAGGGTCATCGCTTAATAGTTCAGCAGTTGAGAGCCTTGCCCTTGGGTCCATTTGCCATCTGACCATATTGGTACCTCCTCTCTGTCTAGGAGAATTTTCTGGTATGAGTAGCATTTGCTTAAATGCTAAGAAATTACTTTTGACAGTGATGCTCAGGTGTGTTGATCCTGTAATAATTTCCATGGCTTTAGCATGACTCACATGTTGAAAAGATTGCCCATTAACTTCTAATATCTGATCTCCTCGCTTTAAGCCAACTTCCTCTGCCTTTGAGTGTTTTTCTACTTTTAATACAAAAATGCCATATCCTTTTTCATAACCACCCAAAACAGTGAAGTTAAGGGCTTCATCTCTTGTAGGTCGAGACAATGTGACACTTCTTGTCCTAGCCTTAGCTGAACAAGCTATATTCAATAATCGTAATTGGCTTTCCATTTTTTCACATTCCAATGCCATTTCAAAATTTTCTAAGAATTCCATCATATTTGGATCAGTTTCAAAGTCAGTGAAATGGTTGTTTACCCAATATAACACAACCCTTGTTACCTTATCACGAACAGATGGTTCAGAAAACCAGGCAAGCAATTGTTTGGCAACCACTAAATGGCTTTCAATAAAAGTTCTATGCGTTAAGAGGAAATCTTCCACATATGTTGAGTCACGTGAGTTATCTTCAATAAGTTGTAGCATCAAATGTTCAGGCGTTCCTCTGATAACTACATGTCCATCTTGATGCCCAGATTCACCTGCAGCACCTCTATATTCAGTGACCAGAACTACAACCCCATTCTCATTTTCATGACGTTTGATATTCTCTTCACCTTGATGTAAAATTCGGTAATAATCTGTTTGAGTAACACAAACAAATTGGCAGTCATTACATCTCGTAGTCATAACACCACGATGGTAAAGCCTTTCAAGGGTTGCTTCAGCCATTCCAAAACTGTCACCAACATTAAGATACTCCACATCTCCATTCTGATGTTCAATACCTACATGTCCATTGATAAGGACTGACCAAGAATCATGTTCCTCACCATCTTGCATTACAATAGTTTCAGCTTTTTCTACAACTGCAAATACCATTACAGCACATAGTGCTCTACGTACAGTTAAAGTCATGTTAGTAAATGCTTTTAGGTGTTGAGTAAATTCCAGTAGAATTTCAATATCATCTTCAGTTCTTTCACTTGGATCTTTTTCAAGACATTCTCTGACTGGATCCCTTACTGTAAGACTATCCAAATTCTCTTCTAAATCCTCTTCTTCATCTGAATCAACTATAGATTCAAGGAGACCTGACAGATCCACCTCCATGTCCATGTCTAAAGAACTATGAACAGACGTCATGGTGTCACTGCCACTGTAAGCAGAGCTTGTATCACTTGCGTTAGAACACTTAAGAGTGTGGGGATAGAGCTCCGGACTGTGGCGGCCACCGCGCCCACCTCTCAACATTGTGAAGTATCTTTCTGTTACAGTATGCTTGCAGCTCCCTGAAAGACATGTCATTTTTACTAACTATTTTAAATAATTTAAATATGTATGAAATTCTTATAATATAAGATAATTTTCAAAAATACATCAAAATAATACTATATATATGAAATTAAAACTATTATTTTTTTAAAGAACAGTTAAGTGACTTATAAGCTAAATATGATAACTGGTCATTAGATTTATATTTATAAAATAGTAGCAATAACGATTTTCTCTTATAAATAGTAATAAGGTATCTTCATACCAGTGTCGAATTCATATTAAACATTGTTTACGGTTGTTTATTATTTATTTATTTATACTTTTAAAATTTACAAATGTATATGACGTATGAAATTTAATATTTTTAAAAGTACTAATGTAGAACAATTATTCGAACGAACCTTTAAGATTTCTAATTTTTATTTATTTTGCATTCATGGCGGAACTGTCAGAGCTTCCAAGTTCCATGTTGCTTTCTAATTAGTTACACCATTGAAGAAACACAACACTTTTATGTAATTTGTGCAAGCTTTAACTCACGATACAGAAAAGAACTGTTAAAAATCTTTGATTATTTATTTCGAAAGTAACGATGATGCTAAAATTTTTAGAAAGCTACTTTCCCAAAGTAGCAACTCGTAGTCTATCATGGTCTACAGTCTACTGTCTATTACCTACCACAGTTAATATAACCACAGAGCACAGATGATTGATTATAAGAAAAATTTTATGTAAGGTAACATAGTCAATATTTACATCTCTATAGGACAAATACAATCAAACACAGATACACTTATCTATTATTAACATGGTATTAAGGGGTAAGTGTTTATACAAAAATGCAAATCTTATTTTGCTTCCGATATTAGCATGTTTCAAAAAAAGACGATCATCGCTGATTTTGAAACAATTATTCTACAAGTAGACACAGAGATCTCACTAGTTTAACAACTACGGAGCATAATACGATCTGTTGGGGTCCAATGCCGAAATGTGATAATGCTTAATTAATATTTAATGTAATTTTTCAAGCAGAGCGCACTAGTTTCAGTGAATAAAGAAAAAAATCATAATTATTTTCGAAACAAACTAAATTCAACTTTTATTTCCACCACCATATCCAAAGTTATTCCAATCACAAATGATATATAAAATTTCGAAAGAAAACTTCTAGTAGTAGAAAGCAGTACTTTTAAAAGTGTTAGATTGTATAAAGCGTCTGTGATTTTTGGTGTTAGTATTATTTTTAGATCTATAAAAGGAAAATTACTTTAATAATTTGACAACCGTAAAACGTTGTGACTGTAGTCTCTACTGAAGATATTTAAACAGTCCTAACTAATAGTATTAATACTTACTATTAAGCTAATTTCTTATTTCGTAATTAACTTTCAATCTTATCGACGATGTGCGATTCACACACATAGAAATAGTAGTGGATAAAATATTATCCAACAAATTTAAAGGAAAGAAATAATTATAAGTTATAATTGATGTAATAGTTAAAACAGGCATATCTTTAAAAAGAAACTCATTTTAATATAACGTTTTATTAAATTACTTTTAAAGACCATAGATTAATTCTATGTTGCTATTGTGACAAAATATTTTCTCTTCCGCACGAAATCGAAATTAAATTATTTTTCCTTACATGTACATTTCCAAAATCAATTACTACCAGTTAATTTTTTTAATATTTTTTTACTAGATTCAAGTGTATTATGAATAATATTGGCTTTAAAATATTTTGTTAGTGTCTGATTTGACCATCTGAACATTTTTATATCTCCATCTATTTTCAGAAATAGGTACTTTTGAGTGCTGGCGTTTTCGCAGCAATACCAGTGATGATTATCGTTTAACTAAATACTTTTTGTAAATTCATCGTTGTTCGTTGTGCAAACAGTCAAAAAATATATATTTATTCTTGTTGGAGTGTGATATAACAAAATACATTTGTGGTTTGTGGTAAAATGCATCTTGTGTCACTGTCTGAGTCGAAACGGATGGTGAGCGATGGCGAGAATACGGTGATAGATTTTTGGTGTTAAAAATTGCTCTGTGTCATTGCCATATAAGTTTTTCCATTATTTAAGAGCAAACTAATTATTATTTTCGGCATTTTTAGTGTTTCGATTATTCAATCCTTATCTTAATTGACGATTCGCTTGTGAAAATTAAATTGTCATCGACTGACCGGCTGATATTACACGAGGCTTCTATGTATATGTGACTTCTGCCTTTTGCTATTTGTGACACGCCTCAGAAAATTAATTTGATTTTGTGAATGGACTTATTTTGTTTTCTATTAGTGGTATATTAGTGATAAAGACGTTCCAAAATTACGTAACTATTGGAATCATAAAAGTGTTTAAAGGATGGCCTGAATGTGACCACTCCATTACCATCATGAATGACGAAGGAATGTTTGTTTAGGCACTAATATTTTGCTACGACTTAACGAGGAGCGTTCGTTCATCTCGTTGATTGGCTGGAACATGAATCTATCAGAATTCAATCAACTTTTAAATTAATAGTTCTCGGCTTGTCGTCATTACGGACTCTTTTATATTAGAAACATGTCTTCGGGAACGTTTGTTGATAGAATTGACCCTTTCGCTAAGCGGTCTCTCAAAAAAAAGACCAAGAAGAGTCAAGGATCTTCCCGTTATCGTAACACGCAAGACGTGGAACTCCAAGCATTGCCATTGCTTAAAGGTAAATCATTTAGTTTTCTTTGTGAATTTTCTTAAGGCTTAAAATATTTTATTATGGTCAGAAGATTTGTTTACATACTGCATACTGAATTAATTATATACCTTTTCTGAGATACTTATACTAAGTATATCATTTGAGTAATGGGTCAAGTATATCATTTGAAACTTACTACAAGCTTATTTACAATAACTTTCAATGAATAGAAAATAATGAATACTTTAGATATATTAGTCGTGATAACAATTTTTCTATTGATTTCAGAGTGTTACTACTGTAAAATTATTGATTGGTATGATAAATGTTAAAAAGTAATTAACCAAAATTTCAAAAATATTTTAGTGGAAAGTTTATGTTCTACTTCTTAACATGGTGAATTATTAAGCAATCTGTAATGAAAGATGATTAAATATTCTTTGTTTGTTACACAGATCTTATAAAAATTATATTTGGGGAGCATTATGATTGCTTAACTAAAATACTAAGAACCTTATTTATAAAAAACCCTAAAAACAGACTTTTGTTAAAATACTCATTTGTCTATTTGACGGTTCATTTAAATATGCTAAAATCCTATTAAAAGATAGTTTTAGTTCTTATGAATGTCATTTTATACATCAATCAATGTGTTCTATTGCACTTTTATAGTGGGTTGATAATTTATATAAATAGCAATGTAAACCTAAAGATAGCATAAATAGCATTTTGAATATAAAATAATATGGATAATAAAAATAACCTTATACTAAACAGAGCTGTGTAAATAAAAGAGGACTGGCATAAACTTATTCTGATAGCGGGAAAAAAAAGATACAAATTTCCAATATTGTCTGCTTGAACGTAATAGGTAATATTGACAAATTTAATAGGAGAAAAATCTGATACTGGGTAACGTCTCATTCATGATCTACTCTTTATTTCATTAAAACATGTATCAAGTGATACAGCATGACATATTTTTAAGTTTTTAGTAATTAAGTCTGATGTTAGTGACAAGCTTGAGTAATTATACCATTTCCAACTTAAAAAATTTGGTTTCACAGTATTATTGAAGAAATTTTGCTTATATACCTGCAAGTATTCATTCTTGTTTGAATGAGGCTGATTTTTTCAAATAAATTTATAATGGAGTCCCTATATTGCTGTATTATGTTATATTACAAATATAGCTAGCATAACAATATTAACTATTGTATTATACAAACATATTATTTAGCAAATATGTGTCATTCATGTAACAGTGTGTAGGCTAACAAAGAAAGCATATATGGACAATTACTTATATTATGATTTGATCTTTCAGATGTTCCAAGTACCGAACAGGAGGAACTCTTTATCCGCAAGTTGCGTCAGTGTTGTGTAGCATTTGATTTCATGGACCCTGTTGCTGATTTGAAGGGAAAGGAAATTAAGCGTGGCACATTGAATGAGCTTGTCGAGTATATCACTGGTGGTCGTGGGGTACTCACTGAACCTGTTTACCCAGAAATTATTAAAATGGCAAGTCCAATGAATGTTATGATATTTAGCAATAAGAGATCTGATATTAAATAGACCATATTGGAAGTTTTGTTTAACATTTAAAGTTATTTAGTGATATGAAATAATATCCGTTTGTTGCTTTTGTATTTGTATTGGATATTTTTAACTTCCAGAGCTGCAGCTGAAATGTATACTGCCTAACATATGTTCTTGTCATAATCTGAACATAAACTTTACACCATCTTATTTATAAATATTTTATTCACATTGTTATTGGTGTTTGTATTTTGATACTCAAAATAAAAGAAAATAGTGAATATGGGAATACATATTATTTTTTATTATATGTATTCCCATATACATACTATTTCTTATTATTATAACATACAGACATTTACAATATTTTATGAGACCAGATATCTTATAGAATAACATTACCAAGGGGTTTTAGATATAAGTAAAATAAATTATTTTGTAGAGTAAATTGTTGTCCTTGCTCTTTATTTTTTTTTAACTTATTCCATTTCAATACATTTTGGAATGAAAGCACAACTACATCAACATGAACTTGAAACTTTGTTATCAAAGATTAAGAAATTAGCTTAGGCGTTTGGTTATAAACAAATGATAAATGGGTACTTTTATATTTCTGAAGAAATAAATGATTTGTTTTTATATATATGTATGATATAAAATTATACAACCACTTGCTTTTATTGCACTTGATATTATTATATTATGTGAACAGTACCGGTATATAAAAAATATTTGACTGCCTAAATGCAATTAAAAAGGGTAATGAATATTATACAATTAGTAAATGATAATAATTCAAATGTCTATATTTCATATTAGATGTGCATATTTATAATAGTATCACTCCAGTAGCCAAAATAGACTTTCATTTCAATTTTATTAAGAAATAAAATAATATTTTTTAATAAAATTGACTTACTATTTTTTTATATTATGATTGTCATATTGAATAAACATAAATAAATAAAGATACTTCATAATATTCAATAGATTTTATCACAATCACTGTGGTAGTGAACATTTCTTATCTGACGATCTGTGATGTTCATTTTGTTACCAGATATCTGCAAACTTGTTCCGTACTCTACCACCAAGTGACAATCCTGATTTCGACCCAGAGGAGGATGACCCAACACTGGAAGCATCTTGGCCACACCTTCAACTAGTCTACGAGTTCTTTTTGCGTTTTCTCGAATCAACTGACTTTCAGCCAACAATTGGCAAAAAGGTCATTGACCAGAAATTTGTATTGCAGGTAAAAAATATTTATGTGACATCCACAGAATAACTGTTATATGTATAATATAACAGTTATGCTGTTTTATACTTGTTAAAAATAGTAACTTTTATTTGTATGTTCAAAGAAATGGCAAGAATGGAATATATGTACAGATATGGATTCTCAATTTTAAGTTATGGTTTTATTAAATGACTAATTTAAATTTTTAGTTAAATTAAAACTATGTTTTTAAAGAAACACAAACTCAGAAATTACAATAAGATACATTCTTTCAAGTGGCTTCTAAATAAATTATAAGCATTACGAACTGATGATGATATGATGGATAACAAGAAATTAAATTCTCATTCTCTTAACGTTAATTTTTAATATACTCATATTTCATATATAGAGAACATCTAAATTAGTCCGATGTTTTTATAACAATGTCTAGAAAATGCTTGTTATAATTTCTGAATATTTTTTGTAATAATATTGAGTTTGATGCCACAATGTTAAAAGAACGTTAATGATTTTATATACTAAGGTACCAATTCAAAATATTGAACTATAGATTTATCACAAGGCGTCTAATCACAAAATAATATTTTTTGATAGTGATTGATTCGGTTTGAAAAAATCTAAAGCATCACGATGTAATTAATAGCAAAGATATTTAAAATACATGAGTATTATGTGTTAACAATAATTAAGACCCAATTGTGTTGTACATAAATAAATCTTATTATTTTCGTTTACTATGTCTCATTAAGAATATAGTGTAAAATTTATTTGTTTTAAAAGCTTTTAGATTTGTTCGATTCTGAAGATCCTCGCGAACGCGATTTTCTCAAAACTGTGCTCCATCGTATCTACGGAAAGTTTTTGGGTCTGCGAGCTTTTATACGAAAACAAATCAACAATATTTTCCTGAGATTCGTGTATGAAACGGAACATTTCAACGGCGTGGGTGAACTTCTAGAAATTTTGGGAAGGTACGCGTCTTTTCATTATTAATAAATTTATAAGTTTAATCCTGACATCCAATTACCTTTAAGTTTCTTAAAATCTAATTACATACTTATCACTAACTAATAGTGATTGCTAGTACAATGATATGTTTAAGTCTTATAGTTTGGTTTATTAATGTAAACAAAATATGATAATAATAAAGCATTTCAGTCTTGAAAACGTCAACTTGGTTTTCTTATGTACTTTCATTAGATTTATACAAAATGGTAGAATACTTTTATTGATGCAATTCATATTAAAAAATAGAAGATGCCTTTTCGGTTACATTAAATTTAATTTCAGTCATGTTATATGAGTCAAATGTCACCTATCAACACCAAATGCTTAGCTGTCGATAGTGTCATAATACAAACCATTTTAAAAGTGTTTCATGAGATCAATTATGAAAGATTTTTAGCGCACTGTGTTCATATGTACAGTCTTAAGTTAAGCGACTGTTAACAGCGAGTGTATATTACAGCATAATCAATGGGTTCGCTCTGCCGCTGAAGAGCGAGCACAAACAGTTCCTGGTGAAGGTTTTACTGCCACTGCACAAGGTGAAGTGCCTGTCGTTGTACCATGCGCAGCTGGCCTACTGTGTGGTGCAGTTCCTCGAAAAGGACGCAACGCTCACCGAGCCCGTCGTTCGCGGCCTGCTCAAGTTTTGGCCCAAGACCTGTTCGCAGAAAGAGGTAACGATTTGTTCAATGTTAAGTGATTACCATTTTCTTTTCTTTTACTCAATACAAGCAGGAAAGTTTTTGATGTGAGGAAAGCGAGTAATATTTATTACGATTTTTTTATCTCCTACTAAATATACTGTTTATACTTTATCACTAACATTAATTCTCGGTTTCATATATAAAGCGTTAGTTTCTATTATTTTATTTTGTAAGGTACAAATTAATTAAAAATGTAAAGCGAAGAACATAATTTGCACTGGATTCAGCAGAGATTTAAATTCCGATAATTATCTGATAAAGATAGTCACTTGTGGAAAAATATAATATAAAATAGTATATTTATATAATTATACAACTTACAAAACAGTCTATTAAGTGTTGACCATTGCTGTAACAATATAAAAGCCAATGGCAATTCCACCAAAGCTTATTTTAATTAAAAAACCGTATGACGTCCACTAATAAAACAATTCTTTAAAGCTAACAATAGTATTTGCTTTGGTGTCTCGTTTAGACTGTAGTATATATGTACTACTAGTTGCTGTAGCAAATAGTGAAGATTTATCTTAAATATCTATATACAGATCATCTTCGGACGACCTTAGTTTTCATTACCTAAGCTTCACAAGGTTAAAATTCTAATATCGTATACTGATATAAAATTTTATTTTGTATATGTATGTAATAGAAATCGTAGTCATAATATTATATATAGGTATTATTGCGAAACGCGCGGGAGGAGTGCCGTCAATTCATCCTAAAATTTCTTCCCATGCTGCTTAAGATTTTTTTCATTACAATATCTTTGTTAACACAAAAAGATAAGTGTAGGTGATGTAAAATGAATAACATAACATAATACGTGTCAGTTAAGATTAGGTTCGTTGAAATCGGAACAGTTACGCCACTTATTTTCCGTCGCAACTACGATGTATGCCTAGGATTTTGAATTTGTTGTTAAAATATGATGGAATATTATCGAAATTATCTTCATGATAATTTTTATATTATTGTATATTTATTGGTGATAGTTTAGAAGAAAGTTTAACGTAACATTTGTACAATTAATATGTATGTATTATGAAAAAATACAACAGCTGTTTTAAAAATACCTTATTGACTCAAAAGCCGGGTTCTTTTATGTAATGGACCAGATTCACTTCATCACCTATTACTTTTAATTCGAATAATTTGTAAATTGATTGTATAGTTTAAATTTGGCAAGTATGTCTGACTTGATGATCAATAATAACTGTATAGGTACAATATAATACAGGTGATGTCATTGTAAGCTTATAAAACAGCATTTATTTTCTTATTATGAATAACTAAATTCATATTTTTGTATTCATATTTAGGTGATGTTCCTGGGAGAGATTGAGGAGATTTTGGATGTCATTGAACCAGCACAATTTGTCAAAATACAAGAGCCACTGTTTAGACAAATAGCCAAATGCGTTTCCAGCCCTCATTTCCAGGTATTTTTAATATATTGTATGCTATTATTAAATAGTTTATATAGATTTAATATACACTTAGAAATTAATTGTTCTAATTATGATGAAAATTATTTTTTAAAAATATTTTGGTTTACATACATATATTAAATTAGTAGTGGTTTCTATCTCAAATAAAAAAAATCTTGTTACATAGCATGTTTTACCCTGTTTGCCTATTTTGAAAATTTTCATCTATCTTTAATGTCATCTAAATAGATTTATATAATAATGTCTGTAAAGTTCTATATGGAATTCTTAATATGAAATGTATGCATAATATTTTCCAAGAATCAGGTAAATTTTTTATACATATATCTTTCCAATGTTTGTATCTAACTCCTAAAATTTTTAAGTATATTATTTGTGTTCTCTAGTTATAAGGAAAATATTGTTGCAGGTTGCTGAAAGAGCTTTATACTATTGGAACAACGAATACATATTGTCACTTATAGAAGAGAATAATCAAGTGATAATGCCGATAATGTTCCCTGCACTGTACCGCATGAGCAAGGAGCACTGGAATCAGACCATAGTCACCTTCATCTACAACGTGCTAAAGACCTTTATGGAAATGAATTCCAAACTTTTTGACGAACTTACTGCTAGCTATAAAGCAGAACGGCAAAAGTAAGTAATATTTATTTATTTATTATGGTTATGGAAAAATTATAATAATAATGATTTAGAGGCGATATAGGGATATTGTAAACATATTAAGAACAGTTCTTAACTAATATTTGATGATAAAATATGGTTTTTCATAGCAATTTTATTTTAATAATTTTGAATTCTTCAAGAAATACCTATGTGTATGTATAAATTATGTAGTATAAAAGAATTTCAATTTACGTTATATACTTACAAAACTGTTTACAAAATTCGTGTAATTATCCTTGTAGTTATATATAAACATATAAACATGTGGTAATATTTGGTATAAAATTCATGATTATAGGGGTACTCACAAACAGTATCGAGATCTTGTAGTTTCTCTGACCTATGCACTGCGGCCTTTTATGTAAACCATCTTCGAAACTTATTAAAGACCTGTATTCTGAGACGTAATTTAAGTTTGAATCTAATTTTAATACTTGTTAAACCATTTGGCTTTATAATGTTACTTTCAGAGAGAAGAAACGAGAAAAAGAGCGCGATGAATTGTGGAAGCGACTGGCCGAAATGGAAATCAGCCACAAGCCCAAGCAGGCGGCGCTTAAGTGATGCTCGCGCCATACGCATTCACACACTTTTATTTTGTCTTTATATTTTCTATTCGATTATTTCGTTAATTACCTTATTAATTTTTATACCTCTAACCCTGCGTCCTAGCTGGCCGGCGTGGCCGCTGCACCGCCGGGCACTGCTACGCTCTCGTACCGCTTAGGCGCTATTTGCTTCTGGACTGTATGGAAATTTAAAAGCTATACCTAAAGGAATCTGTCATAAAGAAAAGTTCAAAAGAGATATATCTAGTAGAGTAATCTAAACTAAAAGTATTTTCGTCCTCATTTTAAATTTATGTCTGCAAAAAGAGGTCTAAGTACATTATACGCGAGTATCATTGTATAGTAAGCTTTTGGTGTTTAAAAATTACAGTCTAATTGTAAGTTCTTGTTTGTTTATGTTCTCTCTTATATTTAAGTACATACCGATCTAGTTTCTACTTCAGTTGCAAATAGCGTCACCGAGTGACAACATAGTAGGCATGATTGTTTATTACGTTAGCGGCAACGATGATGTGACTAATGAGCTTAGTTTATCTTTAGATTACAAATTCATCGGGATAAATGATGTAAAAGAAAGGATTTGGTTCAATCCAGCTTCTACAACTTAAAAAATAGGCTCAAGTTTATCTACAACAAACGATTAACTTTGTAGTCTGTATTTTAAGATACGATTAGGTGATTGCATTTTATAAAGATTGCTCGCTAGGCGCGCAGGTCGAATAAACTTTTCGTTGTCGTACATGCAGACTATAAAGTATTCGTGCTGTTTACCTTTACTTGGGATCTATTAGTTTTAAAAAAAATCTGTATACTCCACAAACGTGGCTCAAAATCTGTTACAGTAAATGAGACCAGGTGCAGACGTTAGATGAAACAGGTGGTATACGGAAGGTAAAGCGTCGCGGTGGCCGGCGCCCGCAGACGCAAAGACAGCTAGGGCGCGGCCGCGGTCTGTTCGGGCGCATCGTCGTCCGGTGGCCGGGCGCAACGGGGCGCCACAGTCGCGCCCCGGATCCGCTCTCGTCGTTGTACTAGTATTTTATATTCGTTCACGTAGGATACTAGATTACTTTAGGATTTTTTAATATTGTTAAATTGTTTAAATAAGTTAAAAAGTTGTATGTATTATTGATGCATGATTATATTGCATTTCGGATCGTCGATAGTAATTGTATTAATCGGGCACCCGGCTTTCGGCTGAATATGATTGTACAAAATTTATTAAAAAAAAAATAGGAAAATTCGAACATGTAATTCGTATAGTTTTCGAGTTCTGGTGCGGGCGTACCGGCCGCTTTGTGGAGATGAAGTAGAGCGTAGGGGCCGCGCCATTATTGAGTAAATTAAATTAATAAATGTAAGGCTTTTTTAGACCTGGCGCGACCGCACCGGAGCCCGTCCGTAGATCGTTATAAAGTTTTCGTTCAATTAGATGCTGAATTCAAAAAAGTAATTTTGTCGTACTATCATTTTGTATAGATACATAGTGTAAATAGGCATTTATTTATTATAAATTTATAGCAGTGTGATTTTATACATAGCTGCGGGAGTGGGCCACGACACTGGTCGGACGGGTCGCAGCAGACCGACGCGGCCTCGTGCGACCGGACACTATACATGTATCACGCATACAGCTCGGTATCAACTAAAAGTTTATTTGATCATATTGGAGTAGAACAATGCTATAGTAGATATAATAATTTGTAAGGGAATAGTCATTAATTTGTATGATATTGCTGTAGCCATTAATTTTTCTATCGTCACTCGTAGAGCGCGTCGGCGCCTCTGTATATACGGTACGCGCCTAGCAGCCTAGCGAGCAACTGCGTATGTATGTATGTACACTATGGAGAAGTTTGTTATGTAAAATGTATTAACATTGCAAAAATTATATGATCTTATATATAAATTACTATTATAGTACACAGTATGAAAATAAAAAAGTTAACTCACATAAATGGAATTGTTTACATGAAGTATGTGCAACGGTAGACATCACACTTCACACGCTTTCGTCCCGCCCCGCCTGCAACACACCACAAACACTAACCAATCTGCCATCATTGTTTCGAAACGCGAAATACACAAGAACTTTCACACTATATAGTTTTTTATTTTCGTTGCTAGGCGTTGGAGGAAATGCAGTAATTTCGTAAGCTGAATTAAGCGAAAATGCTTCATTGCACAAACACATTACATAGTGTGAATACCACGTGTAAGATGCATATTTTTAGGTCAATGTTTAACATTTTAAGAAGTCAACGGAGACTATCTCAACGTCAACGTTTCGATCACGTCAGCTTCGAAACAACTTGATATGTTTAGGAGGAGCCACAGACAGATAAACACTGAAGCTTATGTAATCTTTTAATATCGGGGTTTTAATTTTTGGATTAGATACTTTTGAAGAATGTAACTATTCATATAAAAATAATAGTAGGTATTGCTAAGGCATTTTGAGTTTTCATTGATCCTTTCGTTATTGCATTTGACTCCGCAAAAGTGACTCCAATGACCATACTGTGCACAACTAAACTTTACGTCATCTTAATTATTGCTGAATAATTAAATATTGAAATATAAATTATAAAACTGACTGATTTTTGCGCTTAGAACGAAGTGGTTTTATTAATGTGGAAAATTTGCATTAATTTTGATTAGTGCCTGCATCCAGATAAATATATATATATATATATATAATTCTAACGCACTTTG
>JAOSYY010000003.1:9722853-9775190 GCA_025727935.1 Hebomoia glaucippe
TATTTCTAGTTATTTTTATCCATATGCTCGATACTTGTACTTGTAATAATGAAATAATAGATAACATGTTTTATTTACTAGAAAAGGATGACTTTCTCCGTCGACATTAAAAAACGTTGATCCCTCTGGCTCGGCTACTATAATTAAACATTGAGGAAGATGTTCCTTTATTTTATGCCCTACTCCAGACAGAGTTCCACCGGTACCGGCTCCCATTACAACCATGTCAAATTCTTCTAATGCCTTAAGCAATTCTTCAGCAGTAGTTTCGTAATGGGTTAGTGGATTCATGGGATTCTCGAACTATAACATTATTTTATTGAATTAACATATAAATCTATATTAAGAATTAATATATAAAAAACTGGCGTATATTAAAACTTTATACTATATCTACCAGGTATGTTATAAAATAATTTAAAAATGTTACTTTAACCGACATCGTTTTGGGGTTGTGCCTAAGTTCAAAGTTTGGATAAAAGCATAGATGATCATCTCTAAATAGCATGGATTAAAGGCGCTATAGGTGTTTGTAATAAGTGTACCGTTTATTTGCGAAGGTTTTTTAGTGGAAAAATTATACGTTTAAAATAGGTACATACAAATCGTAATATGTTTGATTAAAAAGTTATAGTTTATAAGTTAAAAGCGTATATATTAAATACGATTATTCTGCATATATTCTAAGTATAAGGTTCCCAATGAAACTTACCTGATTGAGTATGACTACATTTTCAGAATCATTATCATGTATCTGATGTGCAATTTGTATAGAGGACTTATTGGTCTGAATAACTTCGGCGCCTAGCAAACGCATGGTACTAACTTTTTCTTCTGAATTTTTTTCACCAGTTATAATTATACATTTGTTTTCTAAAAGGGGGAATAATCAATTATTTGAAAAAAAATCTATGTCATAAACAAAAACCTATTGAGATATATGTAGGTGTTCATAATTTACCTAACTACCGTAATAATGTCTCTACAAGTTCTATGTCGAAAATCTCATGCATTTATACATTAAAAATCTTATAGGCAAGTGTTACGCGCCGTAGCAAGAGGGTAGGCGGCTGATTCATGTTACTCGCCGTAACCGGAGGGTAGGCGGCTGATTCGACTCGTGGCGCGAGTCTGCCGGCAACACCTACCGCGAGCAGTACGCGAACAGCGAGCAAAGGGAACGACCACGTTTCCGTGGGAGCATTTTCGGTTATATTTATGATTATATTGTAACGTTAAGTGTGTAATATTAAGTTTAATTACCCGTGTTAGCATCCGAATACAAACACCAAATACAAATAGACTTTTATTTAACACAAGTTTATGATGACATCACCGATATTGACTTACCCATAAGAGCTGCATCAAAAGCGACACCAATACCGGTATTACCAGAGGTCGGTTCAACAAATACAGTTTTACTAGTAATATTTCCACCTTGCTCAGCGTCTTTTATCATAGACAGGGCTACGCGATCCTTGATAGACCCACCCGGATTCAAATATTCACATTTTGCATCTAAATTAACAAACATTAACTAAAAAATACTAGGTACAAAGAAAAGGTGCATGACTATGTTATTTCTTCAGCATATTTCTATGATTAAAATATTTATCAATTAAAAATTGTAAGTAAATCAAAATTACGATTCCTCAGTATTTTAGTGGTGATAGTTCGTGATTAAAGATTATATAGATATCTTTGGTAATTACTTTAAACAAAATTTTAAAATTACTTATCTTAATTTGTTCAGAAAATGTGTACAGTAACATTTTTCGACAAGCTATTATACGAAAAGAATACTTACACACGTCACAATCTAGACCGTATTCTTTAGGAATTTTATTGAGCTTTACTAAAGGTGTATTTCCAACGAAATTCAGTATATTAGAGTGAACTGTCATCTTACCCCTAAAATTTACGTAATTATCTTTACAAGTACATATAGTTGTTTATACAATTCATTTTATTTTTAATGTATTAGCTTAATACAAAATTAGGGACATTTTTGTCTATGGTCCCTTTAAAATTGAAATGTTTGATTCTTAAAATTTAGGTTAGGATTAAATTGTAGATTTAATTGACTATTGAAATTTAGTGTTAAACTATACGAAAGAATTTGACAGCTCTGTTTTTCCAAACTTTAAGATACTTAGTTAAATACGAAATTTGAATATTTATGAGATAAAGATACTTACATATTCGTCTTTGGCTTCCATATACAGCCCTCCCTATGTATAAAAGGCAACTTTTGTCTTGTATCTATTAGGTTATACATTTTCAAAAATTATTCTTACTAATCGTTATAAAATTTACTTTAAGAATAAGAATTTTATCTGATAAAGACCTCTTTATATAGAAACTCAGTTATATGTACTATCTTGAAATATATTTTATGCTCATCAACAACGTCAAAAGCTAAATTCTTATTCAGGGCTATACAATAGTTAATAACTTGGTTATTTTCATTTTCCTAAGCAAGATTAAATTAAGTCAGAACCAACCTATTTTTATAGGTAAATTTAAATTGATGTTTTCATTGTTATAAATTGAATATTTCTGATTGAAAAAGAAAAATAAAACAAGGTTTTGATATTTTCTTTATTAACTAAGCATTTTAACTTTCTATGTTAAAAATAATAAAAAAAATATACTTATATCTAAATATTGCAAGTAACGTTTGCCATTTTAAGGTTCTACTAAAAATATAATATTTACATAAACAAATTCTGTCTGTATTCATCCGTTTAGATCATAACAAACGTTAGCGATTAATTTAAACGCACATTAAAAAGACATTTTATATTTTTTATTAATAAATAGCACATCCTCAAATTTTTTTATCACAAGTTTTCTACTATTATATAAATAATTAGGGGTTTGGAACATAATTGTCAAAAAGCCAATCCCAAAAGCGTACTCTATTCGTCTCAGGATCAGATTTTTGGATAAAGTTACCAGTATCAGTAATATCGAGGTAGTTTAAATGCTCCGTGTCATTCACGGGAAGCCATTTGAAGTTCACTATTGACTCGTAATCAACGGGTGGCGTCGGGTTCCTGTAAAAATAATTTTAGATACATAATATTTATTGGCGCCTGTACCAGAAGAAAAGGAATTTTTGGTCCGATTCAAATTGCTCAGCGTGAAACGAAATTGGGCGAAGTTTATTAAAAAAGCTAAAGTGAGCCTAAAAACTGGTACTATTATAATAAAAAACCTTATATATATATATTGGTAACCATAGTATATTTACCCAGTTTTAGCGAAATTAGTCCACATTTGAACCATTTTCTTGGAGACTGTCAATTCGGGCGATTCCCCGTCTAGCCTGTAGTTCAATCTTGAGAAGTAAAACAGGTAGCCCAGTTCATCACCGTGGCAGGCCCCGGGGTGGGTAATACCCAACATTCGTTTGAAGAGGCCTAATGCTCCATCAAACCCGAAGCGATAAAGATATGTCGGATTAGTTCGGTTGGTCTTCGCTTGTAACCGAATCGTATCCAATGCTGGTCTCAAAAACATTATGTCAGTGAAGAGCTGCATAAAAATCATACTATAAATTGAATTATACATATCGTTATTAGCATTACAGGTTACTCAGGCCGCTTTAAATTTAAATTTGCTGTTTTAATAAAAGGTTGACGCAAAGCCAGTGTTTAAATGTTGTATAAAACTTAATAATAATCAGTTCAATTATTTTTATAGTTGTACGTATGATAAAACTTGATAAAGAAATGTGATCGATGCCAGCACATGCCTTAAATAAGGACGCATTTAATATAGTTACAAAATAATTTTAAAAGGAACATTCCTTTCATCGAAGCGAGCATAGCTTCGTATCTAATTACACAGTAGGTATATGAAATAATATTTTGCAAAATAGTCTACACAGTACTACTTACCTATATTATTAGCGATAATATAAATTATATAGTGCAAAGTTCGAAAGATTAAAAATCATATATTTTAAAATCTCATTTTAGGGTGTTTTTGTAGGTATTTTACGGTTTTTTGAAACGGCATGATCGATTTTGAATTTTTTTATAACTTCTATTTTTTTAGCATTTTGAGTATTTTATAAAAAAATATTAAATAATTTAACTATCATTCCTTGTCATGAAGTCATTTACAAGAAGTAACAAAGTATCACTTTGATATTTCATTCTGCATTTGCTTACAGCAGGACAAACACTAAAATTCTAATAGTTTGCTTGTAATAGAAAGTAATTATTAGGCTAACAGTCCATTATCAAAGTATCTACTAATTTTAATTGAAAAAAATTGTGCCAATTAACAGGTTATGCTATAACATATCACATTGCACTAAAAACTTACGTCGATGAGACTATTAATATTCGTCATGTCAACGTCTCTTTGTTGAAAGTAGAAGGCGCGAATGTGTTCAGCCACTCTCGCCTCTCTCTGTGTATCGTGTAAATTTGATAGTTCTGGGGGTATCACACGTTGGAACTCATTATTCAGTTCACTCAGCAACTTTGGGTAACGTTGTAGACCTGAAAATTCAAACCAGTAAACAAGCTGACGATTTATCATCCTATTTTATTATAATAGAAGATATACCGATTACATAAATTTATTTGACCATATATATGCAGTTACATCAATTATAAAACAATCCACATTTTACGATGCTATTTTTATAAAAGTTGAAAGCACTAGTTTCAAAAGTGCAATAGAATATTTTAATACAATTTCCAAATTCTAAAAACTTCCTCGATTCTTATCTATATTTATATACCTTATTGTAATAAATATTTTGATTAATTAAATCAATTAGGTTAATTACTACTCCACACAAATATAGTAAGGAATTTAGTACAAATATATTCCTTACATGGTTTTTGTTACTTTATGACAACATACAAGTTAACACGATTCTATAGATGTATATTTTTAAAATTTAAAAACAACACCATTGTATCAGTTCTATTAATAGGCATAAAAACAGATTTTACTGACTGAGCAACTAGTTAACTGCTAGACCTCTTAGGTCTAGCGGTTAGCTAAGTTTATAGTAAGGAAACGCGGCTTCAATTCCATCAATTATCCATTATAATTTGTATATCCGTTAATTTTCAAGTAAGAACCTACCTATTATATATTTATTGGATAAAATTAAAATGTTGATGTTATAGTAAGCAACATAGACTTCATTTAATAATCGTCATTTTGATCGATTCTTAAAAAACATTAAATAATATTTAGTATCGATAACAGTCATAATACACTGCCCAACCTTTCACGAATGGAACATGAAACGTATGACATAATGTGAATTATTTGGGGCATTTTCAATTTCACTACCTTCTGTTATCTAACAAATATTGCAACATGTGACACTGTACGGACACAATTATGATGACATAACTTTATACCTCTTTTTAGTTATTTTTTACAACTCTTAATACTTTCATAACAAAAAAAAATGGTATCTGCAAAAAACGCAATAATTTAATTTGAACTTCTACAAAATTTCTTTAAATTACAAATAATGGAAGCTTTTGTATTTCGTTTTTTAAAATGTATTATTGTTATCTTACAATTCAATCTTTACAAATTATACATTTAGAATGGAGTAAAGGATAATTTGCTTATCATTTTTCACTTTACCTTTGCGTTAATGATTCAAGGTGAGCAAATAATATTGTTTGACGATGTTACTAAAATAGTAGACCTGGTTTTCCGTGAGATGGCGCAATATTACTCAAAGTGTGGAATCACTGCAGTTCGGTATTTAAGAAATAGTGAGTCATTGAAAATTTTTTTGAATTATAAATATCCTTAATTCTTCACAACGAAATATTGAGTAATAAAGCTTGCTAACCTACACATAGTCTATTGGATTATGAAATTGATGTACCAACATAATAAATAAAATATTGACTAATGTTTAAAAATAAAGTTTGACTCACGGCGTAAAAGAATGATTCCTTCTTGAGCGTTGAATCCAGTAAGAAAAGGCACGTCCGCTCCAGGGAATAAGTCCCGGGGCATCTCGGTAAAAAACGCGCCAGGGATTTTTGGTTCTACAGTAGGCAGGAATGGCAGCGCAACCGTACTTTGCAAATCAGCTGTTTTTCCTGCTGCACCGAAAATTCTGGCAGCGGCTTTTACAAGGAGTTCACTGGGTGTGGCACGAAGATATCCTAAAAGAAATATTCCTTAGTAGAGTACGTAGAGTTTATGAACTATTTTAAATACAGACAATAGGAAATGAAAATAAAAATATCGCATACCTGTCTATGAAAATGAATTTAAGGTATTTCAAGATAGTGACGTTTTGCTTCTCAGGTATTCAAATTTTGTTAAGTCCTAATTAAAAGTCCTATTTTCTTAAACAATGTTGTTAACCAACATGAGATCAGTATCTAATAAAATAAAATTTGAAATCTATACATTTTACACCTAACATCACATATCTATAAGAGAACGTTACATTGTATAAGGTTTTATTTTGAATGACAAGTTCGTAGCCAAACTATTCTGGTAAATGAAGATAAGTTCATGACTTATACAATATATATGCTTGCTCACGACGTATACAAAGGCAAATGGCCCCCTATAACAGGTATGCGATATCAGATCGTTCCAAAAATATCAATGTAAGAATATAACAAAATCTTTATGGGAATAATTTGAAAATTTTAGTTTTTAGTAACTTGTAATTCATATTCACAAGACGACCGTCATGATTAAATTATATGACCTATAAGCCGAGATCTATGTAAGCAGGGCACCAGCACAAATTTCACAGTTATCTTTCCGGACTTTCTACAACTGTATGTAACTAAATAGATATTATTTTTGAGAAAGTAAACGCTGGTGGACTAAAAACTAAACTAGTAGGTATAGATATTTCTAAAAGTTAACTAGTGCCCATTAGAATCCTCTGAAATTTATTTATATAAATTCATATACATCCTTAATCCTTCAAGATATACTGACGTAAACAAGTTAACAACGATTCTTTGTTATGTAAAACACATTTTAAAAAACCTTGTTCTTTAACCGATTACGTACCAACATTAAGAATGAAGGTTCCACGATATGATAAAAAATATGCTAATTGGTATCTTCATAATGTATAATAATACTTCATCAACATTTTTTGTATGAGGACTAGAATGAATGTTTAAATTTTAATGTTAATAAAGCAACTGAGTTCGCTTGTAACGATACTTTTTATGGAATGCTGCGCAATATAATATAATTTAACTCCTTGTGTCTGTACTAAAAATGTATGTACTGTTTAATATGTATACAATGTTGTGACCTATAGGCTGTAATATGTACTTAATACGTTTCAAAAGTAACATATGTTTTCCATTTTTTTCTGAATATTTGAATAAGTACAATATACACGGAGGATTAAAATGAGGTCATTCCGATTGCCCTGCACTAAAAGTTACTTGCGTTAAGTAAAAAAAAAACTTTGTATAGTCCAAACAAACATATACCTACTAGTATGGATGAAGTTTTATACATTGTTATAAGTAAGTTTTAGTTGTGTAATAGTACCTCAATAAGTAAGTAAAGAAAGGGAGATCTTTGTTTCTCTGTACATTTAAGTAGGACAACATTGTAAATAGGATATTGGAGGCTCCGCTCTCATTAGAATTAAAACGTTTAAACCATTTAGTGAAGATATTTACAAATATTTTGAGACGGTTTTTAGAATTATCTACATACCCAATAATTCGGCTGTGTTGTTCGTGTCAATGCCAAGTTCGCTTCCGAGATCAAAAGCCCGCTTCTTTGGATCCTGAGCAAGAGCCCATGGCGATATCGCCACTCCACTCTGAGCGATTGCTCCATGGAAAAGACCCTTAGATAAAATACAAAAAGAATATCTAAAAGTGTTTTTAATATAAAAAATGATCAAATTCTCAAGAATAAAACTTAAGAAATATCATAATATTTAGAAAGAATGGAATGTAGCCGTATATGGAAAACATAAATCTCATCAGTACTTATTATTAGACAAGATTGTGGTTAATACTGTTATCTATGATCAAAAAAAAAAAATCTATTTGAAAATAAAGAATCGTAAAATTGTAGATATAATATCTTATAGTTAAGTTTACTATACGTATATTACAGAATTATCGTAAATATATGAAGATTATAAGCATAGGAATTAGGTTCAGTGTTTAGACATTTTTTCGTAGTCTAAAATAAAATAACTTTAAGAATTACCCGAGAGACTGGGGAAAGCACATGCATGTGTACAGAGGCTGCTCCAGCAGATTCCCCAAAAATGGTCACGCGCTTCGGATCCCCTCCGAAATATTGGATATTATCTTGAACCCATTTTAAGGCCATTACTTGATCCTAGATAATGATATTGTTTAATAGAAATATAATATAAAAACAGATAAACATTTTTTTAGCCGAGGCAAAACATTGTCTTTGAACAATCTATTTTAATTAATTACCTTCAATCCCATATTCCCTGAAACTTCTTCGTTTTCTAGGCTCAAAAACCCGAGAGCCCCGAGCCTATAGTTGAGAGTTACTAGTACTACACCAGCCCCGACGAGGTGGTCAGGCCCATAGAGGAATGAATTTCCAGAACCAACAGCGAAAGCGCCGCCGTGGATCCATACCATAACAGCTAATTGTGGGTTATACCTGTGATGTAGTACAAATAATAATATAAATAGTGTCCCATCTTTTGTTAGCTAAACTGGACTTTCCCGATTCCATTTTGAATAGTTATTAAACAAATGGCAATAGTTAGGAAAGTCTAAACTAAACATATATCCTGTGTTAATGAACTATTGTATGCCTCCGAAACCAGAATAGAGAACAAAATAACCAAATAATACTGTTGATCAGTTAGGAACAATCCTAATTTTTATATATAAACAGTGCGTACAGGTTCACCCACGTTTTTTTACATGCTAATTAATGCTTATAATGATGACCTATCTGCCCGTGTATATCTCGTCAGAATTGATTCGGCCGTTTCCGAGATTAATCGCAATAAAACAAAAGTCACAATAGTTTGACTTCTGTTTATGTTATAAGCACTCTTTTGCAATATGCAATACCATAAATACTTTTAATTAGATTTTACAAACAGACCTTTAAATTTTATTTATGTGTATGTATATTATTGATGGCTCTTTCCTATACCTAGAAGGCTCACAGTAAAAGTAGAGGGGTTATTAGCGTGACAATGTCATTACATAACCGCTTTCTGATGTCATATGGAAGTAATATGAGAGGCTTCCTTCCTGGTGTTTTAGTACTTGCATAAATTACTGTTGTATGGAAATTTCTACTGAACTGCATATAAAGCTAATATATTCATATTCCTACTGTTATTTTTAAAATTTTAACATTTATTCGCCAATTATGAATATATTTAACGCTTTTAATTAAAATTTATTGACGAATTCTATATTAAAATATTAAATTGATTCACGGAAATGCGCCTTACCACTTCAATATCACGAACATCGTTTTTACCCAAGCAATTTAGTAAAGTAAAATAAATTCTTACCCTGACGTTGGATCTGGCAAAGCCGGCGTATAAACATTAAGAAAGAGACAATCCTCATCTCCTTTATAAGTGTCAAACAGCATGAACCTGTGTGGACAAACTGAGCCCTCCTCCAGTGCATCGCGTATACCTGTCCAAGGTTCCAATGGCGCGGGTGGTCGAAATCTGAGAGAACCACGAGGTGGCTCCGCATATCTGCAATAATAATATCACAACACTAAAATATTTTGTTAGTCTTATTCTTCGTAAAAGTACTTACTGTATGGTTTTCGATGTTTTCAACAAATTGAAATTTTAGTTTTTATATGAAAGTCTTTGTCCATATAATTTTAACACTAATCAAAAAGTGCAAATCTCGTTTAGCTTCAAAAGCCTTGAAACGTTTGGCTATATTAGAATATTATCCAAAGTAAATTAATAGTTTAAAAATAAAAGGAAAGTTAATATTTACCTTATGCCTTTAAAACTATAATAAGGTGTCTGCGAAGTGGTTCTTGAGACAACTCGTCTCCCGCGTAGCAAGCCTAGGCGAGTGGAAACGACAGGACCTCCGCCTACCCGCATACGGTCTACTAACGCGTGGACAAGCCGCACAGCCCTTTGCGGTACATTCTGCAGCCGTCGCAAAGCATGTTTCAGTCCCTCCGATTCGCTCACTGTACTCGATAGACGTCTCCAAGCCCCTGTCACCTAAATTAATAATGCTGAAGCTTCATAAATAACGACGTAACTAGATAAAACATTGTTTCACGTTAGTGGTCTTAAATAAAATATGTGTAATATATATTTCTGTTCTAGTTTTAATCTTCTGTATAGTTATATCTGTTCAGTGACAAAAGTTCGTTTATATTACCAACATAAAATTAAATTTAAGGCACATTTTTATTACTTCAAGGTTCAATATTTATATTCGTTGTTATTACGACATCAACGTGCGATCACAGAGTAAACATAATTACAACCGATGCAGTGAGATGGAACTAAAAAGCGAAAAATGCTACTTTTTAAGTAACTGAATGCTTGACGAGTTAATTAATGATAACCTAGCTTCTGCCAGAGGTTTCGCTCGCGTTATTTTCGATTTTACTCCTTGGGTTACATCATTGGGCTTTTAGTAAGGATCCCTAATTTTTTTTATAATATAAATATATAATAAACTATACCTTCCTCAATAAAAGTTCTATCCAAAACTGAAAGAATTTTTCAAATCGGACCAGCGCTTCCTGAGATTAGTGCTTTCAAACAAACAAAGCTTCAGATTTATTATATTAGTATAGATAACCATTGAACTTTCCAAACGAGATTGACATAAATATGAGCAAAAGTTTACATTAAGCGACACTGACAACATACAATTTTATAGGAGTTGGTATTCTAATAAAAATATTTGCTTATTTCTTCGAATAAATTTATATGTTTAGATATATGGGGATACATTATCGGATATTCTTCATCCCATCTTGCTTTCAAATTGCTATAGATTAAATTCATCAATTATGATATTTTTGTCCGTATACTATTTTCAATTAGAATCAGGCGTTTCAACTTTGTAGTTTTCGATATTAATAGTTAAAATAGATCTATATAATAAGGTACAAAAGTCTGATCTTCGTTGAAGTATATTTTTCATTCCACGAACATCTGGAAGATGTTGTTTAGTTACCATTTGCAGATGATGTTTAATAGTTTTTGTGCATGATATAAACAGGTGTAGCTATGATTACAACAGAAGCTTGCCATAATCACAATTACACTAGGAAGTCGTTTGATATTTAATAAGTAATATGCCTATATGATTAATTTAGAATATTGTAAGACAGACCTCTATAATGCAATAGTAATCTTAGTTAAATAGAAAATTCATGGTATGTAAGTAGTAAGTAGTAGAATATTTAAGAATGACTTGTATTTTACTACATGATAGGAGTTCTCACGATAAGTCGGGTATCAAATAATCCGCGTTTTTTCCGTTACATCCATTGATGTGAAAAGAATACGTTTAATCTGAATATAAACGAGGCAATTATAGATGTAGTTGCCTAACTAAACAAATTGTATTGCTCTTTGGAACATTCTGCCCTTGCTCGTAACGCAATCCCGCGTGGTTTTATTATAAATGTTCCTGTAATTTTTACCTGCTTGCTTTACTAAATCGTGGTACGTAGCAAGTTTTTATTGTTTTATTTTTCACGTACCTAATTAAATTGTAAATAAATTTATTAACATATAAAGTTTTATTTCTAACCGTATATGATTATAACTTCACTAAATATTACAATGTTTGTCAATATTCTTACAATGTATTGACACAATATACTGTATATGAATAAACAAATTCGATATCATTCCAAAACAACTATTTTCAATACAAAGACAAAACAGGCTTTATTGAAAATGTATTCACTGTTAATTAAAATTAATACATAGTTTGATATAAGCCACCTATAGAGTGCAAAATATTACCTTCATGGAATTGAGGCTACTCGCGGCGTTAGCGACGACATCACCCAGCGCCGCTGGAGGCAGAGCTCCGCTTCTCAATACCAAAGTCAATGTATAGAAGATCACGCAACACCATTGTATATGCATTTTTATAACCGTTCTTTGTCTCTTTCACATCACAATTAAGGATTCACATCTCATTATTTATAAAACATCGTTTGATATACCAGGTGACAATTTGTAAGTTGTGTTCTGGGAACTTGACGTCGTAAATACTGAAAATAAATTCAAAACTAATAATTAAAGTTTGATATATATTATACACCTTTTATATAAACATTGCGATAGGTTGTTTAAAAAAATGTATACTCGTATTTTAAAAATTGTATGTTGTATATAACAATAAAAATTTTGAAACCGAACCGGGTTCCATTAAAATAAAAATCAGTTTTAAATTAATGCTTGACTGCTTATATTGAAGTAGGGCAAACAGATAAACTTAGGTGTTAAAACTGTGCTAAAAGAATGTTCAACATACATGTAGGTCAAATTATATCTATCTATCTGCTAATAGTAATTTTTTTTTACTATAGGTAGACAAACGAACACACAGTTCACCTATATGAAGCGATACCTGTCTTCGTGAAATCTTGGAGATATCCACGGGCGTAGAAGACGCGTTGCCAACCTTAAGGCCTCAACCAAATTACATCATTTAAATTGTCGTCCTGCTGTCGATCTTATTTATTTTTATATTGAGTTTACGGAAATTCTTAAACTAAAATCAAAACGCGCTCAGCACTTCACGACTTTTCTTACGGAGTAACCTCTAATTTATTTACAGTTCCTTCCACCTCATTTGATATTCGAAATGCCTGTGTTTTCGAAAGTCATCCGGCCAGGGCAGTCCGTACTCGGGTACTGACTGCCGTGACGTTCTGCCACGGGGCAGAAATCAAATCAAATATTTTTAATATGCAACCGAGTTCCGACCGGGAGTCAAACCCGGTGTTCAGGCGTCACTGATGCTTTGTCCGACATCTAGGTTAGAAAGCCTTCTAGAATATGGGGATATATACTTCACTGCGGTAAGTGTTATATCAGTAGATTTAGCTAAAGGTATATTTTTAATGCTGCCTTTAATGGTAATCGCCGATTAATTCCGTGTTTTATTCGATATCTTTTTTATTCATATTTCTCAATTCTCTAGAAGTGTAGCCTTTGCACTCGCTCTCAATTATCAATTCACTTTTACTAAACACTTTACAATTCACTTTTTAATAAACAGTGAATTAACTTCTAACAACTTAATAGCATCAGTAAATTATTATACGCAAGATTTACGTTACTTAAAATTATATTGCATGTCAATTTTGAGTTCCATTTTAAATCGAAGTCACATATTTAATTTATTTTAGATAAATATTCATAGTTTTAACCGTCATAACATGCCGATGATATAAAAGAGTTCAACGCGCACGACAACATATTAACATACTCAATTCTTTCTTAAAATAATGCATGATTATATAAGCGATGCGCCTTTTCAAAATATTTTACGCTTTAAATATTGTAAATGAAAAGTTATTTTACTATATACCATGTTTAAATTTCTTTCTATTCCCTTAAACATAAATCACGTCATTCATAGTACAATAGTTTTACGTAACCATATGATTAAAAGCTTCGAATGGAGTTTACGTAAATATACCATTACATAATAACTAAGATAAAAACATCCGTATCGCCTATAATTATAAAATTGATTTAAGCCCTCCAATAATGTCATGGTAGATAGCCTGTGTGTCTGTTTCCGCGAAATGTCAGAAATAAGACATAGAATTTGAGATTTTGAAAATATGGCTATTTCTCGTCAGGATCGACTTTTAGGTTTTAGTTTTAAGTTTATAACTATCGTATAATAGTCTAATCTCATAAACGCCTTTAAATTTCGTCGGGAATCATTCGTGACTATTTTTTCTATATTACTAAATACATGAATGTCTGATAACTGCAATAGCATCACTGCCACTTTAATATTTTAGGTCTTTCAAAATTATGGATGTATGTATATTCCTTGTAACACTTAACAGGCAATACGAGTATCACAAACAAATGTTTGACATTATGCAATATCAGTTTTTAGTTAGCATCAAGGTAGATAAACGCAAGTCAGTAATTATTGCTTCATTTCTATAAAATTACCAATTTTAAAGTTTTCAAATGAAGTGTATTAAGGTATATACGGTGACCATTTGTAAATGTAAAATTTCGCAAAATAACCGTGAAATTTTGTAGATATTTATGGAGAATCAAAAATATGATGAACAAATTTGATTACATTCTCGCTTTCTTGGTAGAAGGCTTGTAAAGTAACGTCAAATTATGAAGGTTAGTGATGTGATTTTCATAAAAGATATAACAAGTTCCAACGTTTCAATTCCTTGGTGGCCACTGTAAACATATATGTTTATGGTACCTAATATATTAAAATTAATGAGTGTTGATTAATCTAGTCAAAACTCAAAATCGAATGACTTATTAGAATTCAGTATTACTCGATCCTTTCTTAGTTTATTATGAAATAAATTAGCTTTTCAACAAAAGGATAAACTAGAATTAAATAAAGAGTAACTAAAATAATACAATACTTTTGTATGGCAGCTGTATTTTTAGTTTATTACTGTCAATAAATGGGATGACACTATCACTGCTACATAGCTAATGTTATAAGGAGTAACGTGGACTGTTTTTATTTCATAATCATAATCGTCATTGACTCTAAAATAGTCTATATATCGAGTTGTAAATCATGTCAAACCCTGATGGCTAGCCACGGTCCTAGATTTCGTTTATCTCTCTTCTATCTAAATAGAAAAATTAATTCTTTTAGGACTTAAATTTTGTATATGAAAGGGACATTTTTTTATAATTCTGAAGTAGATACTATTGTTGCATAAATTTCGGATTTTAAACTTAACATTTATTTTTGTACATCCACTAATGATATTGTAAAGGCTTTTATTTATTAAAAGGCATATCTTGTTAAGAATAATGAATCACACTTTTACAAAACTAATCTACATATGATAGTAAAACTAGCTAGTAATTAATACTATAATATTTAGTAGGCGAGCTTATCCGATAAGCACAACGATACATTCCAATATGTATAAAATAATTATCTAATGACATCATTTTTGGTTTAGTCACACTTTCATCTTTTATAGAAAATTATTTATAAGAAACGTTTTAAAGAATGTGGGTTAGTTAAGAACTAATTACATAATTTATTAGTAAATAAACATGCACCTACGTAATGGTACGATTCCGGAAAAACACGTAGGACGATTGTCTTCTTTAAACTGTTATCTTAACATATATCACAAACACACTGTAGTTTAATTGAAAAAAAAAATCGGTAATAATTCGATCTTTTGTATATTTTTAAAAATCGGTTAGTAACAAACCCGCGCGTGTAAGCCGAATTTTGGACTGTCGCTTACCGACTTACCGAGACTCGAGCGATAGGTCGCTGCGGTTACCCAACACCACCCACCACAAACCGGACTATTATCTAATATCATTCAATATCTCCAAGAGATTATTGACACTGTTTTATGTTTAAGTATATAAAAGGTCCGGGTTGCCTTGCCGAATATATTGCGGATAATATCCATATGCCCTACTAGAACTTTATACTTCGAAGGTATAATGTAGATAATTTCATATTTTAATTTATTTTGCGAAATTGGATTCCACACAAGATTATTATTATAAACTGCACACTTTGTTGTATTTAAATTGTAAAATTCTGCTATATTGTAGACCTAGTGCTTTTATTTCTTTACCAAAAGCCTAATAAAATAGTAAAACAAGGAAATATGTTAAAGTAAGAAAATGAAAATCGGGAAGAAGACTTTATTGAAATAAATGATTATGTAGATTTGAATATTTATGATAACATACAAACAATCTCTAAACTGAAGCGTTATTTTAGGAGGAAAATGGGCAGCCAACTGAACATTTTCAGAAATGTGAACAATATATATAATCTGGAGTAACTGATTGTGTGTTTATTTTCAATATTTAGAAGGTACATAATAATTATTAGAATCAAAATGATTCATTATAGGTATCGATAACGTTATTTGCCATAAAATTACATACGTCATAATTAGAATTACTTTTTACAAGCTGTATTTTGGTCTAAAATGCCACAAAAGTCAAAATTTTAATTTTGAAGCCGCGCTTTAGTGAAAGTGCATAAATCATCTGTTTATTGTATTGTCTGTATTCTGGATATAATGACATCCTAATGACAATTTACATAGGTCACGGTATGTTTTTATTGAAATTCGGATCTTTTGTAAGCATTTCTGTGTAATCAAAATACAAAAATGCTATAAATATTCTTTGATAATTTATTAGTGTTCTTTGTATTGTGTAATATATTGCATTCAGTGTCATATTTTGCAATACTTTCGAATGTTAAAAGCGAACTTCGATCGACATACATTTTACTAAAAATCAGTGACGGTGTTAAGGTTTATAAATAAAGCTGAGTTGGGTTATGATTGAAATAAAAAACTAGCAAACATGATATCTCGTAAAGGCCAAAAGACTATAAATGAAGGAGTTGTTGGTAAATACATTAAAAAAGATACTCCTCCAGACGTACCAAGTATGTTTCATTTCATTTATCTTATTTCCAAGTATATATGTAGTATACTTAACCAGTAAAGTTCAATAATTACAGTTATCAATGTATGGACAACTGGAAATAATAGGAGACCTCGTAGCCATCCTTTTGGAGCTAGTGATGGAAGTTCTCAAAGTATTGAAAATAAATTTGGTAAAGCTCAAACAATGAGTGGTCATGCTGGAAAATATACTCCAAGTGAATCAGTTCCTAATCTAGCTCATAGGTATACTTTTTATATTTTGTACTTATTTAAACAAGGTTATTAATTTAAGTATCTGTACATATAATGTTCTTAATTATCAGGTTTGCTAATATGTCTACGGGGAGTGAAATGGGCAGTGTTGCAAGTAATTATAACTCGCAACTTCATTTGGAGCCTAATATGGTATTTTTTTTCTTATATGCTATTTTTGATGTTAGTTCTGTAAATATTTGTACAATTAATTTTTTCAGGCTTCACATACCACATTGAATGATGTTGATGATTCATTTAGTCGTCAGAGCAGTTATAGATACTACAGACAAACGCAAGAGGATCCTATATATCAAAATCAACAACAAGTAGTGTATTTAATTTAAAAACTAAATAGTTTTATGAAATGTTTTACAAAATATTATAAATATATATTTATTATTCATTTCTTATTCTATAACTGACACTAATTACGAAAAATTAATTGTACACACAAAGGTGTAATTTTAAACGATATCTATTATTTTTATTAAAAATTGTTACATAATAGTGTTTATTTAGGTTCAACAACAGAAACAACAACAATACTCTTCAAGAGAGTCAAGCATGCCAAGGATATCATCAAATTTAAGTTTGATTCCAAGGCATCACTCACCATCTCCGCACCCAATGAGACTCCATGTTACTGAATGTGAGATTTTTCCTATACTCAAAGTAATTCTAAGTTTTGTATAATCAAAGTTATGTCAAGTTCATCATATAGGAATACTTAATCGTGCATTAGAGAACCAAAACATATGCATGGAGTAGGGATATCAGATGTTGAAGTTCTAGCGAATGCACCTGAAACCCAAATTTATCTATTTTGAATATTATAGATTGATGAGCTTTAGTTCACTTTTTTATTTTGTTTAAGCATACAATACATCAAGTCAAGGATCTCCAATTTATACAAATTATGTTAACACTCCAGCTCTTCCATATCACAACAAAAATCATGGTGGGAGTATCATGTCATCTAATCAAGGTTAGTTATAATTTTTAAAAGTAAAGTTAGCAGATATATGTAGCAAATTGTAGGCTGAGATATGAAAAACAAGGATTTTACATTCTTGTTTTAAGCCTGAGACTATCTATACTAGTATGGAGTAGATGACTTACATAAATGATATGCATTTTAAGTTTTATACAATTATTTACAGCTTCTGATGAATGTGATTTGCCTTTACCACCGGGCTGGTCTGCGGATCGAACTCTTCGTGGAAGACGGTATTATATGGACCACAATACACAAACAACACATTGGACTCATCCATTGGAGAGTGTACCTAGACCCTGGCAAAGGGTTTCTACACCTCAGCATGGAGTTTATTATTTCAAGTGAGCAACAATTTTTTTTTAAATTTAACATTCAAAGATGTGACTTAATATTTGAGGTTATTGTTAAAATTATTTATTTCATATTAAATAATAATGAATGTTTTTAGTGAAATCACACACCAGACAACATACGCACATCCTTGTTTAGTGGGAGGCTGCTACTTAGTCAGCCCGCTTGTTCCTACTCTTGTGCCTCCATATCTTTTAGAAGAAATACCACACTGGCTTGTTGTTTATTCTAAAGGTAGTTTTCTTATAGTCATAAAACAGTAGCCTTTGTTAGAAGTCACTTAATACAAAAACATATTTAGTGTACAATAATGCCTATATTTAGTATACAATAAATATATTTTTTGTATTTGTTTTTAAAATATATTTCATAATTAATTATAGCTGACCAAGAATTGGATCACAAATTACGATGGAATATGTTTAGATTGAGTGAGTTGGACTGCTACTCAGACATGTTAACTCGTCTTTATAAACAAGAATTGCAGTTGATTGTAATGAAGTATGAACAGTATAGGTATGATATATTTTGTTGCTATTGAGTTATATGGTTTTGCTTATGTAGTACAAATTGACTTAATAACTTTTTTAACAATTTATTTCAGATCAGCTTTGTTGCAAGAATTTGAAAGAAGAAGACGAGCAAAATCATACAGTACACATTCTAATCATTGATTCTTTCATGATAATATTTTATTGAACTGTGATTTTACTAAGTAAATGTGCCTTAAATGCCTATGAGGCTTTTCATATTTTTTTACTATTTTGAATATATATCTATTGTATAAAATAAGTATCCTTATTTTGTATAATGTCTTGAATGCCTTCGAAAAATAAATACCCAACTATTCATGTGGTAACTTCTTCTTCTTTCTTTTGTCTATATATCAACAGTGAATTCTGACAAAAATTGCATATGTATCAAAACCAATTTTGTATTATATATAACATAAAATTTCTAATTTCAATTCTTTGCTATGGTGCTCCACTATCGATTAAATGTTTAAAGGATTATTTGTTAATTATAAAATTTAATTTACATATATTGTAAAAATTATAAGTTCAATCCAAACTTGCTATTTTATTATATTCTTAATATATTTAACTTTTAATTAATTAGGTTTTATATACATCACAGGACAATAAATTATTTACAAAAACTATTCACTTAATTCCTTTTTATTGGTTTGATTATCTTTATTTATTCTGACCTCTTTACCATCAACTATTTCATATTCATCCACTTTTGATAATCCCGACATTCTGATTACTTTAGCATTTTTTATACCAAGAGTATTTGCCCAAGCATAACCTAAAATTTAAAGTTTTTAATATATGAATGTTTAATTTTTATGAAACAAATACCAAGTAATATATGATTATTTTGTAAATATTAGGAATTTTATTCTTAAAGACTCGTTATAAATTCAATATTAATGAAATTAGTATAAATAAACCCTTCAGACCCAAGTATTAAAGAATCATTTGGATCTTAAAGTATAAATTTAATAACTATACTTAGGGCTTTATCTCAAAGGCAGGTAATTTAAAGTTATCCAAAAGCTCTGCATAAAAATATTTGTATTATTGCTTGGACTAGTCGTGGAGTATAAATCTAAATTTATACCTGGAGACATTGCTTTGTCTTCGTCAGACTTAAACCCATAGTAATGAACCCAATCTGCTTTGCCTTGATACATAGAATAAATCATTAGTCCAAATGCATTCCATGCAAAAAAACCGTAAGTTAAACTTAATCGTTTTTTCCAAACGTGCGCAAGATCTTCTGGAATCGGTGTGGTCCTTTTTCTAATAAATTTATGCCACCATTTATAGATCATTATTATATGATTATTAAAACTACTTTACGACGTACTGTTATATAAATGACACTGGCCTAGGGATCTTTCGTAAATATCCAAAATCTATATAACCTGAAAAGTCGTCTGATGGCAACATCTGACACTGATGTTTGACATTAACACGTTATTTGCAACCGTAGCCGTGTTGCTTTGTTTTTATATGTATACAGCATAACTATAAAGACTGTTATAGGCATATCATAGTATGTATATAATATTTTTTGATTTCATTGATGGTCAACCTATCGTTATATTAAACAATATGCAATAATATATAAGGCTATACGTTATGGTCTACGTTGGTGACGTCTAAAATGTATATTATACCTACGTGCCCCAAGGGCTTGATCTTACCTTAGATTTATTTAGTAAATGTTAATAAATATAGTAAATAGATCTTATAAAATAACAGCTAGACAAGAGCTTACAGTAACCTGTAAGCTCTTGTCTAGCAGTCTTTTTATTTCATTTAAAATAAAATTTAGGTAGTTAGGCATCTACACGACAGTCAGTAATTCGGTTATTGCGTCATATGTATGTTATTAAAAATGCAAATTTTAAAATATTCGGTTCATCCGTATTTTTTTAATTTTTTTACTTATTAAAAAGTTGTTAAATACTAAAGTGTGCTATAAACCATAATTGTTTTTTCTGCACACCACAATTATATTACACAATATTTAATTGTGAAGTAATTATAATAAATTAAAGGAATTTTTCCTTTCGAAGGTACTCCTGCACTAATAATATCATAATAATTAGAATTATTTAAGTAAGCCTAGAAACATTTTCTTTAAATTTATTATTGGGATTTTTACTACTGCAAACATACACTTCAATTTAATTTACTAGTATAAATATAGATGAGCCTGAGGTTAGGTCATTCAAAGAAGACATTAATAAAAAGGATATACTTTAATTGACGGAAAACTGATAAAAAATTGTAGAGTAAAAGTGACATTTTTAAGAAGCAATACAATTTTTAAAAAATATACGAATAATTATGTTGCTAAGATTTATTCATGCAGTAAAAGAATTCAAATTATCGCCATTGTGTTCATTAAAGTAAGTACTTTACAAAAACATGAAACTCAGCAATTATAGATATTAAAATACATAATACCGGTTCTATTTACAAACGACTAATAAGTGTAACTATGATGAACTTATTCAAGACTATTTTTTTACCACTATATGTAAATTACTACTATAGGTAAACAACTCTTAATGAATTACTTACATAATTCATGAACATGAACATTGGAAATTGAAAACCAAAAACACTGAAACTAATATTTCTTGTGTCAGTTTAATATTTTTTCCTTACATAAGTATTTAGGTAAGCGATTCATACAGTGTATTAAACTAAACTTAATATATGACTATAATAAGTGCTTCAGGAAAGCAATAGTAAACTACATTCCCAAATGTCGTTTAAGAATACGACTGATTGTTTTTGTAATACAATTAAATATTAAAATTCTTGGTCTTAATCAATTGTGCGACAACGTAAAACAAGCAGGTAGTATATGCTATATCGTGCAGGGTTAACCTCGAAGGTCAAATTATGGTTTTATATAGATATGATTATTCGTACCTAGAGCTCCCTGATACAAAACAAGTAGCGTACACATTAGATCAACTTTCTTTTACAATTAAGTCGTACCGGCACGTTTGGACTTAACTGAAATATATATTATGACAACAAAAATTTTTATTACTCCTAGTTTTTTAATTTCGAATCCTCGAAAAAAATACATAGGTCGGCAGCACAGCATTGATTAATTTATGATGTCAGTTGGCTTAGCTTTCACGTACTCTTCGACCAAGTAAGAACTACCTTATCTAGTCTAATACATATATAAAATTCTCGTGTCAATGTGTGCTTAATTGCACTCCTCCGAAATGGATCGACCGAGGTTTCGTGAAATTTATATGCATATTCCGGTCTGAGAATCGGACATCTATTTTTCATCCCGCCAAATGTGGGTGGTCCACACCTAATTTTTTTTTCATTGGGATCATGATTATTTGTTTTAAATATGAATGGATAAAAGGCCGTGACAATACCTCCTGAGTATTAGATTTTATAGTTCTCTGCGTTGTTATTATAACATAAAATTGTAATGAAATAAAATAAAATGAAAAAGTACTAAGGTTAGTATTAGCCGGAGATAAATATAATTTAAAATACATCATTCCTAAAAATAAAAAGAAATAACGGTATTGTCTGTACTTTCATCAAGTTCACCAATTCAATATCGCTGTTAGGTCTCGTAAAACCTTTGGTAAGGTCGGCGTCGGCTGTGTCTTGTATTTTTTCGACAGCCTCTCAGCAATAACACATGTCATAACCACAAAAATTATTTTAATAAGTTTTAATATGGGAAAATCTCACAAAAAGTAAGTTAACAGCTTTATGCTAAAATAAAATTATCAAAATCTTACACTAGATTCTTTTCCAGAGTTAAATCAGACCGCATAAATACTCTAAGAAAACAATATGACGCATTTCTAGAAGAAGATAAAAGACGGAAAGATCGCAATGAGTATATTTTGCGGTGGCTTGACAGAGTTCGCACTTGTCCAACAGCACCATCAATAGGAATTCAGGTAAAATTAAAATACATTTCTCACTCAAATATATAAGTGCTTACACTGAACTATATGTTTTATAGGAAAACTCTTTTGAAACTTATCAAAATAGAATGAGAAAAAAATGCGAAGCTGTAGTCCGTCATATTCCAAATATTAAACCACCATTTGTTGAAAGTATAGATGAAACTGTTTTAAAGGAATTGAGTAAAAAATTTATATTAATACCTAAGAAATCTAAATCCGAACAAGACTGCAACTTTGTGTGTAATGTACAACATATGACAGGTGTGAATAATGATTCAGATTGGAAAAGTAAATATAATATATTAGATGAATTAAAACAGAATGAAAAAGAAGAACACTGCTTCATTAAAAATAATGATTTGAAGAAGTTTTCATCTAAGGAAGTAGTTCCTATAAAATACCAAAACAATAGCGAAATAAATTTATCAGGTGATCTAAATATTGAGGCCAAAGACAAACTTTCAAATAAAAGTGAAAAGTTTGCAAATATCGATACAAAAGCACCAAAACAGTTTGAACATTGTTTTCAAAATAAAAAAAATGATAACAACAACGATGTCATTAGTGATATCAAAACTACTGCGTGTGTAAGTAATTTGGGCACAACAAATGATAAGCCGGATAATATAATATCACAACACATATCTGAAAATAATGTTCAAGAATTGAAATCAAGTGTTCCAATAAATGGAATCAAAATAGATATACAATCGGGAGTTAAAGACAATAAGAAAAACGAATTAACAACAAATTCACAGCAAAATTTGTTAGAAATAAATGAGGCTAAATCAAATTATACTATTTTACCACAATCGAACACAGTACCAAATAAAAATGAAGTAAATGAAAATATGTGTGAAAAACGCGAAGACACAAATAATACAGCGCAGTCTAATGCATTGTCTAAGGAATCTGATGTTCCCGTAGTAAGGGAATATGAGACCATCCCTCATGAACAAAAAGTTGATCCCCAAATACATATAAATGCGCCTAATGAAATCGTTAACATAGAAGAAATATCTTCTGGACTAAAAACCCCTACAATGCATAAAGTTAATTCAGAATTTCAACCAGAAACTGAACCTCGACTGAATGATCGCAATACGGAAAGTGATCAAACTCAAATAGATGAATTTGAAACTGAACAAAAAGAATTATTTTACTCAGAAGATACTAATGAAAATTATGCATACAATGAAGAAAATATTGCGAATAACGAAAATTATGGAAACAATGAACAATATTCATATTACGAGACAACCAAAGACGATCAAAACAATTATCGTGCAGAGATCAATGAACATGAAGAATCAACAGAACGTTATGATCCCCATTACGAACAACAATATGTTAATTCATACGAAGGAAATACTTTAGAAAACGAGTACCCAAATGAAGAATTTATTCAAGATCCAAATTCGGAATATCAACAACAACAATACTATGAAAATTATGAAAACCAACAGTTACAAAACAATGTTGTTCCTGAACAATTAAATCAAACTCTATTTGAGGATACCGCATATATTTCATCAGATGTAGTACAACAGCCTAACACCGAAAATTCATACAATCAGGATTATAATTTAGAACAGATCACAACTTCACAAAATGACATGATAGAGCAAAATTTGGGACAACAGTTAGACATTGAAGATGGTTATACTGCTGAACAAACTGCAGTTGAAACAGAATATTTAGAAATCGAGAGATCAGACATGGCTCAAGAAGAAATGCAACATGATAATTTGAAGTCAACCTAGTTTATACAGTATTTTTTTTGTTTTGTAAAAATGCATAAGTTGTATTAAATTTGCTTCATTCTTCAATATTTCTAGGCTAGCATTTTAAAGCCAAGTAAGAATCATAAGTCAAATATAATTAGAATTTTGATGAAAAATAAAGATTCTAATAATAGAAAGGCTTACTCTACCTGGAAATATTATTGGAAGCTTTCAATAATAACATTATTTGTTTCTTGCTTGATTTATTTATTGCAAGTAATGAATTTTTAAACTTATAAAATTAATTCTATATATCCTATTAAATGATTAGTGTTGTTGAAAATGTATTTATGTTACACATTGTTTTATTTCAATAGAGGATAATTTTGTTATCAAAATATATCTACAATTAATGTAAAATGTGCACATCCTACTTTTAACTGGTAATTTTCATCCATCAACTAAGGCTCATGCTTCTTTATCAATATTGGGTTTCTAAAAAGTCGTAGTGATGATATTTGTAAATGTTTATTAAAAAGTAACAAGGGACACATTATAATCAAAAGAATAATAACAGTAAGAACTATTTATTTTAATCATACCTAATATCTACAAAGAGATAGGTCCAATTATTGTGGTAAAGGCATTTTATCTAATATTTCTGCTTGCTCTGGAATGAGAGCATGTAAGGGTTTTTTCCAATGAAACTCTTCCCATGGTAGTCTTTCTAAGCCTGTGGCCCAATGATGTATGCGGCATCTGACATTGACTTCTTCTTTATTGTTTATCTGTATAAATTTTAAAATAATTTTTCGTAATAATCACATGCTGTAGTATAACTGGTATAAGGGATTATGTATGTTGTTTTGGTCTTAATGTTTATTTCTATATTAACCTTTTATACAGCATTAATAAAATTTTACCTAATTCTTCTTATATGATTCTTAACTTTCTTAATAATTGATGGTTAATAATTTTGGTGTGATGTCCACAAGAGTAATAACTTAATGGCAAATAAATATAGGTACAGTCAAATTAGATACAAGGAGAGATTAAAAAGTAGTGAGAATGAGATAGAATATTATGACTATTGATAACTTAATAATTTACTTTTATACATAGTCTTTGATTTCTCTAAACACCGGCACTTTTCCAAGGCTTCTGTCCATAAAAAAAAAAGATTTGTCTTGGTCCTAAAAAAAATCACAGCATTGTTTGTTCTCACTACTTTTTGATCCCAACTAGTTTAGTTACCGTTTGCATAAAATGTATTAATAGTTTGATTTCTACTCACAAATTGGAGACAATAAGGATGTTAGAAGACATGTTTCTTATTTAAGCTACACCACAACTTACCTTAACCGTAACAAAAAATTCCTTGTCTTGTAGAGATAGATCTGGTCCTGTTATGTCTACAGGGGGCATTTTAATAGCATTCTCTGGTACTACAAAGCCAGCCTTACGAAATGATGTTCTTATATGCCATGGTTCTAGCTTCCATGGGGTTGTTTTGCTCATAGTTATTTGTAATACTATACGTGACAAACAACTTATTGTCTAAAAGATATAATTAAGTACAATACAATATATAATATAAATAGTCAGATGTAAAATTTACAAAAATAATAAAATTATACCCTCGGTACATATGGAGAACTGAATTCACTTGATACATTTTGTTTATCTTCATCAACTTTGTACTTTTGTAAATTTTCTGTTGTAGCATAAACAGCCAGACCAGGTAACAGATATTCCGCATATGCAACATTTGGTCGAAGAGTTAATACATCACCAACATTACCAACACCTAAAATGTTTACAAAGGATACTACACAGTGTAATTTAAAAATTTGTGAAGTAGTTCTTACTTAAGAAGGTAGATTATTAATTATAACACGGATACATAGAAATAGGTCAAGGTGATAGTAGAAAATTCAATTGATAAGTTTTAAACTAATCTCACCATCAACAAATTGCTTTAAAATTACTTGTAAATCTGGTTTTTTAATAACATTTGTGTCTTGCACTAAATCATATACAAAATGTCTAGACTTCAATTTTGGAACTCTTCCGCCTTTCTTGTGCAATGGTGGGGGCCATCTTCTTTTAAGGATAAAGGTATTCTAAAATAAGTTCATATTGTTATTGGTATACGATTCATAACAATATAAAGTAATCTAAAAGATCCATATATACAAACCCTGGTCTGTTGACTAAATAAACATTGCTCCAGAGAAGTATTTCTAGTCAATAAGGAACGTAACCCCCACATAGCTTTAAAAAATATTACAAATTCAAATAGTTTAATTGCTTTTAAAAAGACACTAAGCTTTCACTAGGGCCTATGATAGGGAATTAGGTATCGGAACTTTTGAGAGGTTATATTCAGAGTAGGGATGGATGTATTTACTATACCAGGTTTCAATACCAGGGCTCTGCTTCGAAGAAGTGCGCCCAGGTACAAGCGGAACATACTTAAAAGTATTTAAGCATTCGCTAAGCACAGAGAAACGAGTGGTATATATATATAAATACGGATTATAATCTTATTTCTTGTAAAGCGAGTCCGAAAAGTATTTTTTTGTAAATTGAATAGTGGTCCTTGGGTGTAAGTGAAAAAGGGGACGTTTCTCAATGAAAGTAATTGCGAAATACTTTAAAGCATTAAATACCTGATATTCGGCCCTAGTATTTTTATGTACTCATACTTGAAAGCCCTGGTATTGAAATTTACAAGTATGTCTTTCTCTAAATTTCAGAGACTAATAAGATATAGAGTTTGTACTTTACATTTAATAGAACTAAGTCTACACAGATATGTGAGAAATGTAGAAATACAAAAATTAACTTTTCTTTAGGAAAATTATTCTATAAATAAACGATGTCAGGGTAAATTCAACAGTTAATATTTTAGAAGGCTGTTTATTTGCTTTTTTGTATACCCACAGACTGGTCACTTTTTCCCATTCTTTCCAATAAGATCTTCACTTCATAACTACACGGCGTGGTTTATTTTTCAATTAATAAAGTATGAAGCGATAAGCTGTGTTAGACAGTATGTTGTAGAAGAAAATATAACAAAGTGGTAAATGTAAGATATAGTTGAGAGACGCTCCAAATAGCGCTGATGTATCCTGCATAGTACGTTCATCGCAAGCACATGTAAAATCAGACTTTAAACTCAGAAGTGAAAAATAATGAGATAAATGAAGTGGACAATTTTAATTTACTAATTACGTATTTTAAAATAAGCATGATTCTTTTAAATGGTTTCCTAATTTAAGCATATTTTAAAATGTGGGTCATGTAGATTACTTCCTCGATTAATTATTTTTTAAATACAACCAGATTTCTTTGCAGCGCCACCTAATTTCTGCATTTCGACAGACAATTTTTACTATTTCACTATGGAGTCCTTAGTTCTACTGTCTACACCTATGTTAAAAATTAAATAAGTTTCGAATAATGCATAAATATGTAGTGTTATGTCTAAAGCTGTACCGTGTTTGATAGAATTAGTATTGAGCGCATGAGGCTTTTTCGGATACGCCTTTCGTTACCAGTACAAAATTGACGTGATTACTTAACAAAAAAACTAAGTGCATTTAATATTGTTTTTAACAAAATGGATGACGACGGTAGTTCTGATTTACAGGTACGTAAATAATCATACTCTTTGAGGTTATAGTATATTCTATAACGTTTTACATTGATCTAATATATTCTGACATGTTTTCAGAAGTGTTTATCAGAAAATCCTATGGATACCGACGAAGTCCCGTTGATTAATGAGAATTCGAATGGTTTATCCCATTTGTTAACCGATGGAGAATTTAATAGTGTTGATGCCGCTGTGGACGAATCATCTATTTCCAATCAAGGGTTCCTTAATGCGGTTGAATTGTCAGCCGGCAGTGTTGGTGATTATCTTGAAAATAATGCGGATGGTTATAATACAGATTCTTTCGATGTCGGAGACATGGCGGTTAATTTTCCTACTGATTCACTAGACGGTGACTCCCGACTTAGTACTGGTTTTAAACTTAATGATGACACAGATAACGATTCTAAAATACAAAATGATAGTTTAAATTCGAATGGTGAATTCGCTCTACGTCATAACACAGAAAGTAATGATGCTGTAGATAATGACAATATGGAGAGCAATGATGCCTCTGAGCCTAACGATAACGTAGACGATAATGAAACTAGCATTGTTGGACATAATTTAGAAAGAATAAGAAGTACTAAAGATTACGAAAAAAATAGCAGTGACTTATTACATATAACTGAAAGAATAAAAAGTCAAGAAGTTGAGTTGGGCACAAGTGAAACAAGCATCAATGAAGGAAATAAAGTGTCAAGAAAGGTATTTCTTATTTATATAATAAATTATATATTAATAAGAGAAACAGATTTATTAATAAATTTAATTAATATTTATATATTAATTAAATTTATTAATAAATCTGTTTCTCTTAAGTTTTAAAATGATTAAGCACTAAATATAGTTACTGTGTGAGATTGCTTTCATAATTATTATATACAGATTTATAGTAAATAGGTAATGTAGTGGCAAAATCTATTTGCTACCATCTAAAATCTTTTTTCAGCTAAAAGTTTCAATGACTTGTGCCGTTAATCTAAATAAAACTGAAATTGATCTTGAAGACTACTCTAGAGTAAAACCCAGAAAAGAAAGCAAATCCACAGTAAGACAAAAAGAATCTGTTACAGTAATTGTAATATTTTAACCATTTTTAATAGCCTGTTTTTGACAATCACATATCCTTACTTTTATATATCAGGTTGGTGGTGCAGAGGAAACAGAAGTAGTATCGGAGGATGAACTTCCACTAGTTCAAAAGCCAAGTATTAAAGATGCAGAAAATGTGTCTGATGATGAACTGCCTGGGCCAAAACCAGCCGATCTACCTGCTGACACTGAGGTAAATTAACCTAATAAATGTTCACTATTGTTAGGTTTTATTAGGCTAAATTCTTTTGTAAAACCATTGTATTTGTTCTAGATTAATGGTGTTTTGTTTCTTTTGGCTTTTGGCTACAATTGCTTAAATGAAAAGGAATCAATTTCAAATATTGCTTGATTTGACAAGGAATGTCTTCATATATGTATGTTATTATTAAACAAAACTTTACAGGTAGAGCTAATATCCTTAACAATTTTTAGGTAGTTTCTGAAGATGAGTTGCCAGCATCTAAGAAAGAAACAAGCCGAAAACGAAAACAAGATGAGGAAGGAGACTATGACCCAGAGTCCCCAACATCAGAAAAGAAACAAGCTGTTGCCAAGGTTAATTCAATTAAACTTAATATACATATTATTTTTTGGAGAATATTGTAACAATTACCATGATCACAGGGGAAAGTACACAAAAAATACACCTTTAACTTTCAGTCATATTATAATGTCTGATTCATTTATGATTTTTTATTTTTGAAGCCAAACAGTTCCTCCCGCAGTAATCATTAAGTTATCATGTTATGCACCATAACTTTAGTTATCTCCTAGTGAAGGTCCAGTCAAAATTATTATAGCATTAGTATAAATATTTATTATGTTCTGCTTTTTATCCATTCAACCATTATACATTACATCTTATTTAGAGTTTCATTTTCTATGACAATGGGGGCTATTTTTATCATAACTTGAAATATTTTGGCTTTTGTTTATTTTTACATCACATTCATTTATTAATAATAAAAAGTAGTTAACATGATAGTAATGAATATTATTATATGTTTAGTTTTTGTGATAAATGTGTTTTTTTGAGATGTGTTTTCTACAAATTATAGAATGGTGAAAGCAAACCAATTCCTGCTGAAAAGAGATCGTCTACAGATGAGAAGCCTAAGAAGAAAGCTCTACCAGAACTTGATAAATATTGGAAAGTAGTTAATGATGATCCAACCGATTTTACAGGTTGGACCTACCTACTACAATATGTGGATCAAGAAGTGAGTTTGGTTTTTTGATTGGGAAATTTAATCTTCTTTGCAGTCTCTATAATAAAGTAATGTTTTTATAACTTCTTGATATATTGACTTAAGCCTAAAGATGATGAATATTTTTGCTAATCTCTGTGCTTTGTGAAGCTATGAGAACTGAGTTTTATGTGGATTGGCAAGGGCCAACTGATGTTGACATGTTTTGTTTGTATACAATATTATAATTATAAAATATATTTCCTAATGGAATATTATATTTTGTAACTCCAACAGAGTGATGTAGAGGCAGCACGCGAGGCTTACGACGCTTTCTTGTCACATTATCCGTATTGCTATGGTTACTGGAGAAAATACGCTGATTATGAAAAACGTAAAGGAAGTAAAAAGAAGTGCCTGGAGGTGAGTAGTGTCTGTGATAACAAACTAATTTCTTGATTCACATGAGATCTTGGTAAGGATTAATGAGATCAAATTTTTATAGAATTCACATGTCATAACACTTGGATTTGAAATTGTTTTAGTCGTAACACATTGTGCAATTGCTTTTTTTTCCCAACAGTGCAACAAGGTCGACAATGTTCGTAAGCCAAAGTCTTCAGTATCCATCGAAGAGTATATGTGTTACATAGAATTAGTTATAGTGTTCAATTCTTTGTGGTGCTTTATGATATTTAGTAGTGTTTATACATTTTATTTAAGTTGTACACGCATGATGTATTGTAAAATACCTTATCATGTAAAATATTTAAGTATTATTGAAGATGAATTTAATTACTTAAGTTTATTATATAATTAAATGGTATTAGCGTGGAGCGCGACAAGTCCTTAATTTGGTTTGCCATTGATTGGCATTAGCAAAGGAGACTCGGCGGAGAGGCGACGACGGCCAGGTGCGAACAGGTGTTGATCCGACAAATATTTCTATGTTGGATGGAAGCGAGATGTTGGCAATGACTACCCGCCTCGTCGCGGTACGACCTCTCGTTTCACAATTCAAAATTATATTCAAAATATAATGCTATTAAATATTCCCTTGCTTCTCGCGCCTTCATCGGTGCTCGGTCCACCCCAACACTTGCTAACTGGCGCTTCGCTTTCAGGTATTGGAAAGAGGACTCAAGGCTATACCATTATCAGTCGATCTGTGGATACATTATCTCAATCATATTAAATCAACTAGAACTGAAGACCATGTTTTTATTAGATCCCAGTATGAACGTGCTATAGGTATGTATAATTAATTATGTACATTTTGTAAAATTCTGCTAGATTTATACGGTCAATTTGTATTAGACTAGTCATTTATTAAAAAGTTTTCGTCTTTTAGAGACCTGCGGCTTGGAGTTCCGATCAGATCGTCTTTGGGAGTCGTACATAAAATGGGAAGCAGAAAATGGTTCGGCATTGAATGTGACCAATATTTATGATCGTCTACTTATTACACCAACTCTTGGATATACATCACATTTTGATAAGTGAGTTTCTGATTGAATTTATTCTCATCCATTTATAACAAAAATTTTAAAGAATATATGGAGTATCACAAATTAATATTTATAAAAAGATTATTAGGGAAGCAGTGAATTAAATATGCACGTTAGAAATGGTGTTATAAGCATACAAAATATACCTACATCATAGATATATTTAATGTTTTTTTTTTCAGTTGATCTATGTTTTATAATATTGTATATGAAGGGAAGTTATCATATTTGACTGAATTTATTTCGTTACAAACATAAATCGATATAATTATTTAATATTGTGAACTTTGCTCTAGTTTCCAAGAGCACGTGATGTCGGAGCCGGTCGCGGGAGTGGTGTCCCGTACGGAGCTAGTACGGTTACGTGGGGAGGTTCGTGATGCGAGCGGACAGGTACCGCAATTGGATCTGCCGCCTGGCGAGGACGAGCCCCTCGATCACGTTGTACGTACTTTGTGATGAGGGCTACTTTTTGAGTCTTAAAATAGATTATATTTTAAGCTGGATTTTTTTTTTATTTTTGACGAGGAAATACACGTTACGCATACTGCTGGCCGGTTTTGTGGGACTTGCCCTTTCATAGTAACTCTGTTAAGGCGCCACATGGGCTCTCGGGGTACTAAAAAGGAATATTTCCTCCCCGGCCTTTTGAAATTTCCACCGTCCTCAGTGCCGCGAAATCGCGGTAGCAAAACTACCATGGCCAAAAACTAAGAAAGTATATGCATGCATTTTTAACAACTATGAAACCTATTAAAATATTTAGTTAACAGTTTGTTGGTATTGACAGGCATCTGAAGAGGAAGCTCAAGCGATAAAGGAGCGTATCATAGCAGCGCGACGGAAGCTACATAAGACAACCGGAGAAGAAGTCGCCGCGAGATGGACATTCGAAGAGGGGGTGAGGAATTGAGCTTACACTTAAATCCCAAAAGTCGATCAACATTTATTTTGTAAAAGAGAAACCGTAATTTTAAAAAAGTTTATTACTAACATATAGTAAAATAAATCAGAACGTTAAATATATTGGTTGGTTTTATTAGAAGAATCAGATAAGTTTGGTTACTGTTCTCCTTTTAACTATGTTAATAAGATCGTTTTTATATTTAAAATAGATCAAACGACCTTACTTCCACGTGAAGCCATTAGAGCGATGTCAGCTAAAGAACTGGAAAGCTTACTTGGAATGGGAGAAACAGCATGGCTCTCTGAAAAGAGCACTTGTGTTACATGAAAGATGCCTCATAGCTTGTGCTCTCTATGAAGAATTCTGGATGAGGGTAGGTTTTTGTTATAGCATATCTCTAGTTGAGTAGTTAATTATCGCCGCTCATAGACAAATAGTTAAAGCTGAAATTAAAGTATTAGCACTTGTAAAACTCATATTCTTCGTAGTTGATAAAATTCTTGGAGGAAAAATCAACCAGTAATCCCGAGCTAGTGGCGGTGGAACGAGATGTGCTGGAGCGGGCCTGTACCGTGCATCACCTGGACAAGCCAGAGCTACATCTGCACTGGGCGCACTTTGAAGAGGCGCACGGTAATACCAGTAAGGCAGCGGATATATTAGATCGTATTGAGAAGACCTGCCCACATCTAGTACAGATCCAATATAGGTAAAACACTCAATCTTTTAATGTCAGCTCTTTTTCGCTTGTTCATGTAACTTTATCCAGACATTTTTACGTTATTAACAAATATACAAATTTTCACCTTTACAATATTGATATTAGTTCTGGTTTACTATTAAACAAAGTATTACATAAATGTCGCCCTCGCATAGCAAAAGGTATATATATATATACCTTTTGATATTATGCCTTATTGTAAGGAAAACTGTAAAGAACCATTTTAATTATGTATAATAAGCGATATTCGTGAAGTAACGTGTGACGTTTTGGCAAATATGTAGTAATTAATTTTTACACTTGACATTTAACTATAGTGACTATTGCTCCTTCTGAAAAGTGTTATATTCTGTTCGTTAGATAGTATGTGAACAATTAAATTATATTTACATTACGTAACCGGTATAAAGTTATTTCAATAGTTTTTCTATGAAAACGATCCTTATCGTGCTTTTTGCTTTTTACAGGCGAGTTAATTTAGAACGTCGTCGCGGTGATTATGATAAATGCCTACAATTATACGAAGGTTATATATCGTCGGCAAAAAACAAAACCATTTCGTCAGCGCTTGCCATCAAGTACGCGCGGTTTCTGTTTCACGTAAAGAAGGAGCCTTCCACAGCGAGAAAAATTCTGGACGATGCCGTCGAAAAGGATCCTTTGAACTCGAGATTACATCTACAAAGATTAGACCTCGCATTACATACACCAGACACGCCGTACAAAGAATTAGAAGGTGGAAATTTAATTTTGTTACAAAGTATATAACGCAGCGGAGAACGCTGACGTATTTTCTATGCGTCACATCTCAGTGTTGATAATTGATGATGTATCTAGACCAGAGTATCTTTCTTAAGGTAGTACGAAATCCGAATTCTCAGATGTAGGTTTCGCAATATTTTATTAATAAAGAAACGATATGTGTGTTATGCACTCATTTAAATAACATTGTTTTCGTTCAGACAGTTACTCGTATATATTAAATTCTGATCGTCACTTACTTGCGCTTTGTGAATTCTATACCACAACAATTAAGTTAGTGTTTTAAAGAAATGTATGGTTTAATAATCATTGCGATGTTGTTTTTATAAACATAATTTAATAATTTTCTCAATGATGACTGTAAAATTTACTTATTCATGTATAGACATTGTACTGCGCGATAAAATACATTAAATTAGCTTGATATAACTGATTTCTAAGGAGGCGTAAAGACTAGTTTATTACTAGTGTTGTTAATCTTTAAACTGGTTTTTTAATTTCTGTCTATTTTGAATGCTATATTATAAATTACCTTATATATATTCTCCATTATATTTTAGAGTTGGTGTGTTCTTATGAAAAGCAAGAGGGCGCTGATGTAGAGATGAGCGCGCGGCTCGCGTGGCGCTGGCGTGAACTAGCGGAGGAGCTAGGCGGGGCCGCGAGCGCTCGTGCTGCCTATCAGCATGCACGCGCCCTGGACAAGCACTTGCGGAAACGCGCACGTAAAGACAAGCATGACGCTACGCCTGCAGCACAGCAGTGAGTATTTTTGTATAATGCGTATTCTCTTATTTTATTAATCATTACTAATATACAGGGTGTTTGAAGACTACTCCCGAAGACAAAAACGGGTGATAGTAATTATGACACCTTTGATGAAAAAATATGGGACGGAAAAAAATTCGATCCTGACTGTAAAAAAACTCATATTTTTAAAACGTTTTTTTAGAGTTATTTACGCTCCATCATGTTTGCACAGGTAAATGAAACGATAATTTTATAAAAAATACTGAAAAAAAACCAGCAATGAAACGAGTAGTCTTCAAAAACACTATATATATATATATATATATATATATTCGCTAGTGTTTAAAAAATATCGTCAATATAAATGTATATTATTTGCAGGGTCATCACTGATGCCAAGAAAAAAGATGGTACTACAACAACTGTTAGCGCGACGACTACGAGTAGCACCGCGTATTACCAGACGGGCGCTGCTAATACCCAATCGTACGATCAGTCATATGCACAGCCCTACCAACCGCCGTGGGGATACCAGCAGCCCCCGGGACCCTATCAGCACCACGCACCTTGGCCGCAATATCCAAACTACTACTAGCAATTGCTTGCGCAAACCACGGCATCTTCGTCACCTTTACCTTTAGTAATATAATACAATTTGCTATCTGTTTGTATTATTTTCCCGCAGTGTGGATAATTGATCCGGTTTTATTCTTTATGGTCAAAATGAATCGCAACCAATTCGGGTAACTGCGTTTAATGATTGTCTGCACTAAGTAACATTAAGTTAAAATTTTAACTTACTCTCACCACTTCCAGATTTATTTACAATGCTATAAATCAAGTAACGACGAGATATTGATAATAAGACGTTTTACTTATATTGAATTGGTACTCTAAGTACAAATTATGCAATAAAAAATGTTTGTGTAGTCTTTTATATGTCAGGCTTTAAATAGTAACTCAATATTTTTTCTATTAACAGGTAAAATTGATTAGAGTTCTTGTTTTTTTACAATTATTGATATAATTTTTAACATTAGCTTTACTATAAACGGTTTGACATGTAAATGCAATTATCCTTTAGTACTTATAAGAGAGAATAGCTTTATTAGTGTAGGCCGGCTGTTCTTTAACCAGATAATAATTTCAAATTACTTTCAAATACTACTGGTTTAATTGATTAGTTAATTATATATTTTGAATATTTAAGTCACAATGAATTATTTTAACAGGCTGCTGTTTGTATTCTTTGTGAAGTCTCAATTTTCCACCATTTTCTAAATATTATAAATTTCAAATAATGCCATGATTTTATATTGTACACAAGTTTAAAAGTTACATCATTGTAATTTCCATTACTTAATATTGAAATAATTCAATAAATATTAATGTATTCAAGATTAATATTATTTTCTTAAAATTTAATTTTAAAAATACTTCTGGAATTTAAATCCTTTTAAAATGATTTTAGGAGATTTTTAATATAAGAAAAGTAGTATAAACAGGTGTTTTATTTCTTTATATAAAAACCTACAAACAATTTTATATTATTATAAATACATCAATTACAAAGTATGTTTTTGATTGTGAAATTTATGTAAAATTACGTGGTTTTTAAATTAATGTCAGTGTTAATATTGGTAATGTTAGTAGTATGTGTAATAAGAAACTACAACTATTTTTTCAGTTCAGTGTAAAAAGGAAATTTTAATCATTTCAGTTTACTGTATACATGTATTGACTATATTAAATTTACTATTGAATATTTTATTGCCAATTGCACATTATGACAAAAAGTGTATATATGTGATTGATTTTTATGCCAGAAATGATTACGTCAACCATTGTTTATTTACATTTCTCATGTTTGAATTGGACAGTGTTTAGAAGCATGGTAGGACAAAGATCACGACGAGCCATATACATATAGATGTCTATTATCTTATCCTAACAATTTTCTCTTAATTCAAAAATATAAATACGTTTAACCTCTTACCGTGCCACTCGCTAATCGTAATATTATAGGATTTGGTAACTGCAACATTAAATATATACATATTTAAACATGCCCATGTAAAAATCAAATAACTTTGATACTTAATTTATGTATTTTACAATATATGTATACAATAAAAACAATATTTAAACATTATTGCAAGAAGTAAAAACGATTTCAATTCTATAGCTATAATTATCATATCGTAGCACGAACACCGCTCGTTGGCATTTTATAAATATTTCTGAATAAATTCCATTAAAATTACATTCCATTGTGACATCAAAAGTCAAAGGGTACCCTGCCCCGCTATTTGTTAAACAATGAAAGCAACAAGCTATGTCAAAATTATGTACAATTGGAAAATGTTTATTTTTAAATCATAAATAAAACGCTTTCTAATAATGAAGGCATTGGTATCTTCAGTGTGGTTGAGGGTCAAGATGGATCGTGGGTGCGCCGGGAAATCCGCTCCGATCATGAACACGCCGCCTTCGCAGCTTTCACAGCTGTAAAACAAAACAATTATACAGATCCTATATACTCGAAATTTTCCATTTTAAACCGAACTATATGACAAGGGGTAAATAGCAATAACTGCATAAATACATAAAACATTTATTTATTAATTCATGTCTTTAATTTCTATCACAATATTTTACAGTCTAATTGCATAAATTGTTAATACTTACCCTCTCTCTCTTTTCGCCTCAGCTTTTTTCGCCGACGATCAATAGCTGCTAGTTCGGCCTGGAACACAAGAACGATACTTTAACTAATTTGAGTACATATTTAAATTTCATACAGTACAGCAATAACATTTGGAATTTTCTCGTTTAGGGTTAGAATTATTTATATATGAAGCAAATGAGGTACCAGGAATTCGTGCCTTCGATGGCTTACTAATTATTAATTATTCAAGAAAAAGTATAGATATTTGTAGAATAATAAAAAAACAAGCTAAATAAATATGGATACCTTCACCGAATGGTACGCTTTGCGTAGATCGGACATTCGGGTCATGAGCAGTTTGATCCGTGACTGGCAATCCCATGTTGGATCTGTAGTAATGCATAATATACGTAATGCAATAAGTATAATATATTGAATAAAGCTCACAAGGTCTGAAATGACAAATTACTTATCATTTGAAAAACGTGCTATAGACTCTAATATTGTTATTATCAAATTCCTTAAGGGTACACCGATGTTTATGGATTTTACAGGTTATCTATAAATCTTGCAATAACATTAAAGATTTAGGTTACCTATGAATAATTTGATTTTTTTAATATTGTTTATTTAAGAGATCAATATTATAAAATAATTAGTTTCTAGGAACAGTAGAGGACTTTAGTACGCATCACGATCAGTTGAGCCACGAATGGATATCGCTCACTACTTTTCGTCACCTGTCCCTTTAAGCATCATAACAATATTAGTTTATTTGTATAAGAACTGTGTATTTGTAAAGTAAATAAATAAAATTAAATGACTTCTTTATATCAACCTAAAGCGAACGACTTAAAAGTTGTGTTATACGTACCAAGATCCACGTAGAAGTTATATTTCAGGGGTTGGTGATGTTCATCCGTGTCCCTGCGCGATCGACGCACGCGTACTCGAGGCCCGCTGGAGCTCTCCGACGTAAGACGAGCGCGCCCACTTACTGTTACAACATGACGTACAAACAGACAAATTATGACAAAAAATTAAAAAGCAGATTCTATTTTTCAGTTTAAAAAAAACATTTTCAGCAGTCTCGGGAATAGACCTTACTTTTCATTGAACGGTTGAAGGGAGGAATATCTTCAGAGTTATCCTGATCACAGAAAACTAACGATGAAAAGAATGTTGCCTTTTAACACTTGTTTGTGATTTCCAGATAAATAGGTCGACTGAGTACCCATAATTGATCTTAGGCTGTGGAAGTGAAGTTCAAACTTCTCCATCTCATCAAAAGTTGAAAGTTTGTTCTACAATTAATGAGATAAAGTTGATACCTAAAGAAAATATTAATAGCAATATATGTTTTGTTTTATTTCCTTTATAACAGGTACACAATTCATCGCGTATGAGAGTGAAGTTATATTAACACGAACCGTGTGGTTTATCGCTATCCAACGGGCAATGGTCTGGAGGTGGTCTACTATCTTCTTCATCGTCTTTTCTTTCCGTCGGGCTATCTCGTTCTGATATCCGACGTTCTCTGCAGGTTAAAAAACACTATTACGTTATTACATTTCAATATAATTACAACATTATTTTCAAGTTTTATAATTAGTGCTTAGAACATAGAAATTTTATATCTAATTATTCTTGATATATTTTCAAAGACAAGTTAGTTAATCTCTTACTTATTTCGATCTGCATGAAAAAAAATCTTGCTCGAATGAAATATTTTGTGCATATATTTAAATTTTATTGACTTTATACAATGTGCATCATATTTCATTTTTATTATTCACTTATTAGCCTAAAAAAAAGATACGATTATGCGGGAGGCGGCAAAAAAATTTTTTTAATTCATTGATTACCTGTGCGGTGATAAATCAAGGCTGCTATCGGGCGTAGTAGGCGGAGTGTTGTCGAGCAATGCGTGCCGACGTGGCCAAGCCTCCTCTCGCTGCTCTCTCACCTCCCGCTCCTCGCCCGCCTCGCGTCCGCGTGCAGCCGCTCCGCCTTCGTGTCCTTCAGTTGAGTTGCCCCGCTCTTCACCTGAACATTGCCACAATTTCTTAATATAGATTGGAGTTTTTTCAGTTAATACAATGGAATCTACCCAAACACTCATCGATGAGTCGGAGAAAATTGTGCTAGCACTGGCTCAATAAAACAGTATTTATTGCAAATGAGCTTTTACAACATATTGGTTAAAAATAATATTTGTTATTTATTTACTTCGTTCTTTTGATTACTATGTAGGCATACATATGTATAAAATAAGTTTTTAGTAAAGTAAGATTATAGTTGGTTATATATTTGACCTTTAGAATGGGCATGGTGTGGAGGGGCACATGCGAAGGGCAGGTGAAGCGCGTGCCGTTGCGGCGCTGGTTCTGCATCAGGCGCTGGCGAACCAGGTATTGTTTCCTCGCAGAGCAATAGAGATATGTTACTATCTTCTTCGCCACCGCCAGCCGCTAAACTACCGCTAGCTATTGCGCCGGCTGTTCCCGCCACTGTTGAACGACTGCCACCCGCAACTACCACACTGGCACCTATAACAAAAATAATATAATACAAAACCTATTACTTAAAGCTGTAACTAGAGAATTAAGAAAGAAGTAAATGCTCAAACTTAATAATAGAATTTTAAGAAGTTGTAAACATAAATTCGTATTGGATACTTATATAGTGTTACTATAGTTTTTTAATTACTAGCGCCAGTAGGCAGTACTGTGCTATTAACTTACTGTGTTTCCGTTCATTCTTGCAAGCGTCTTCCAGCATAAGCAATGTTTCGCCGGCGCTCCACTCTCCTGGCGACTTGCCAGCATGCAAGCCACGTGCACTTCGCTCCAGTCGCCCGCTGGCTCCGCTACCACTGCCGCTACCCCATTCATCAACTGACAGCTTGTCTATTATCAATCTATAAGGAACACATGTAGCTTTATCATTCATGTTTTACAATTCAGTTCAGGTAATATTTACGGTTGATATTAATATTGAGAGACATACCTTCTATCTGAATCATCTGAATCTGTAGATTCACTTCTACCTTCAGGCTGATAAAGTTGTATGGGTAGTGTAGCCGCAGTTACAGATTGATTAATTTGACTCGACAATTTTTGTATGGTGTCACTAAGAACTTTGTTACTTTTTCCTGGACCTCCAAGCGGTAAATCAGCTACGCTCTTCCGCCTCTCTAATATATTTAAAGGACTCTGTAATCGTGGTGGTGTAGCTTCTTTTGGTTTCACTTTTTTAACGTCCGCCATATCACGTTTTATATCGGTCATGTTCGACGGCTCGCCAAATATTGAGTCCTTGATTTCTGCAGGACTCAGTCTTTTCAGTGTCTCTATTTTAGTGACTGGTTTCAATAAATCAGATTTAGGTGTGGGTGGCTTTATTTCCGGAGGCACGGGTGACTTACTTTCTTCTAATAAATTAGAATCTTTTTTAGGTGTATCTGGTCTGTCATCGGCTGGCGGCGGAGACATAGATAGTCGTTTAGCACTATTGATAGCTTTAAGTAACTTTTCGGCAATTTTAGGGCCTTCTGATTGCAATAGAAAAGCGGGGGGAGGTTCCGGTAAGACATCGATTCGTGCTGGACTATCAGGTTCCGATTTGTCTTCTTCCGTATCGATTGGACTGGATGGAGCCTCCAGTTTAGATAATACGGGTTCTGGATCAAGCTTTTCCATTTTTTCCTTTAGAGGTGTAATGGGCTCGGAACTAGGAAGAGGTATAGATAAAAGATTTATATCATCTGCGGTAGGGTTTTCGTCTTTTTTATCTGCTTGATCATCAATTTCTGCATCAGATGTCGGTACAGATGAATTTATTGTTTCAGCTCTGATTTGGGGTGGAGGAGTATTAGGAGGCATCGGTATAGATTCGATTGGGGGTAATTCTTTTAAAAGTGTTATTGCATCTTTAACTTCTTTACTTGGCTCCAATTCTTTCGGCTCTTCTTTAATAAGTTCTTCTTTCTTTATAATTTCAGGGGGTAAAGCTATTGGACTTGGCGGCCGTACTTTATCCTTTACAATAACTTCACGTTCATCTTCTGATGAACGTTCATCATCTGCTGGACTTTCTGGAGAATCATCTATAAGCTCGCGCATTTTAGTAACTTTACTTTTCTTTGAATATGTTTCTTGGTTTTTAGCAGGGGTAAATCCTTCAAAGATGGGACCAGAACTTCCTTCACCAGGCAGAGAGTCGTCGTCTAAAGAAAACAATCCATCTTTCGAATCTTCTTCAGGACTTTGCCTTTCTGGAACGTCGCGTGAACTAAAATCTCTAAATGGAGAAAGTGATGGCGACCTAAATGAGGAAGGTCTAGTTCTTAATGGATCTTCAGATATTTCTTCACTCAGTGATTTGGATAATGTTGATGTATACTTTGTGGGTGATATGTCGTCAAATATTCGATGAGTTCTTTTCTTTTTCTCATCATGCAGTTCGAGTTCAAACGGTTCTGGTTCTTTAAATTCGTATACATCTTCTGGCTGTTTGTCGGTCTGCGGTTGGTCAGGAGTGGTTGTTGGAGGTTGATTTAAAATATCTGTTGATATAACCTCTGTCTTTACACTCTCTTCAGGTTCTTGTTTAACCGTTTGTAGACCTTTAAGTTCGGATCTAATTTCATTGAGATCGTAGTCTCGTCCCTGGTGTTGATGTGTGGTGACATTAATCCGTGGCTTCTTTGCCGGCGAAGTACTCGATGGAGTGGACACTGTGCGCACTGGTCTCTTACGAGGCTTATTTAAATTGTTACCGTCACTGGACTTTGCATCCTTTTCTTGAATAGTATCTGTAATTAAAAAATAATAATCTCTACAAAAAATTATTATTAAGTAAACTGTGGTAAAAATACCTACTTTTTGGACTTGATTTGCCATCGGATTTTTTCGGAAGCCGTTTTAAGTCCATGTCAGTATCTGAATCACTATCACTGTCCGAACGTACAGATTTTCCTAAAAAAATATAAATTTTATATAAAACTAATGTCATTAAATGTAGTATTTAAAATAAACAATTCAATATTCATTTTTAATATCTAGAGTTTACATTCCAATTAGCATACCTTCTGGTCTTTTACTTCTAGCTCGTCTATTTACACTCGTACCCTAAAAGTAAGAAAATATATAGTTTAATATTGATGAAGATTTAGTTCAGTTAAACAAATTGCATTGAATATCTATTGAAATTAATAGTTCTAAAGGATGCTAATAAAAAACCTTTTTATTTCGAGTTTCAAGTTGCGTGACATTAAGTGCAATGCGTTGAGGTTTGATCCATTCGTCGTAGCGTGTGTTCCAGCCCGTATAGTGGACTCGCAACATGCCTTCTCCAGATATCTCTATTACTTTTGCTTCGTATGTCACCTGATAATTATGAATACACTTAAAATAGAAAATCAGTGCAGATGTAATCAGTTATTTAAATTAACAGAAATTAAACATTCAGCAATGAATCAAGAAAATCTATAAAGCAGTTATTTATACTTTATTAATAATTTAAAATGTCTTACCTTCGATTCTGATTGTGTGGGTCCATAGTATACTTTAAGTTTGTCCCCTACTTGAGCTTTAACATTAGAACTGCCAAGTCTTCGAGCTGGTTCATTTGTAGATGGTCTATAGATAATAGATAATCGGAATGTTAATGCCTTAAAATATAAAAACGCGCGAATAAAACTGGTCACTAACAATAGCTAAAACAATTGCAAATTGAATATTTCATTTATGAAAAGACTAGTCAAAACTATATGTTTGATAATCTCTTAAATAATAAAAAAGGCAAACACTTACGCTTACAACTTAATGAAATAGAATAAAAGAATATAAAACTAACTCTGTGGTTTTCCTTTTCCTCGGTCTCTTGCTGCTGTTAGAAGCGATAGTGTTGCCGCTGCTTGCTGAATTTGCGCTTTGGCTTCGTCGACTTTGCATTTTCTTTGTAAGCCCACACCTAGACATTGCCATAAATTAAATTTCATTGTGTATTTCTTATATTACTTTTACATATACAAATAAATAACTTAATAAAAAAAATATTAATTACATGTCATTTATTGTAATTGAAAGTATTTGGTCATATTATATTTACCTCGAAGCTCTACCAGAGCTGTCACTGTCGGTGGACACGTGCGGACGACGCGAAGCGCGAGATATGCTTCCACTGCCACTCTCACTTACTAATTAACAAAAAAAAATAATGGAAAGGTCATCCATTACAAATCAAATAAAAGCTAACTCCATCTATAAGAGAACATGTATATATTTAAGTAAGAAATTATAAGAAAGATTTTGTACTTACATTTTGAAGACAAAGGGCGCCTTTTAGGTATTCTCTTTTCATGCGACTCGCTCTTGACAGGCGGAAGACTTCTGGTTTTGGATAGAGATCTAGATTTGATTGGCGCTTTTTCTTCACTTGTTGTTGAACTCTTGTCTTTGTCTTTCTCTTTGTCCTTCTCCTTCTCCTTCTCAGGTCTGAAAATAAAATATTCACTTTAGAATAACCATGTCAATCAAAACTTTTTTCAACCAATAGTGTAAGGGATTGAGATAAACTTACTTAGGTGTGGTACACACAGGCACCAAAGGCTGGTTGTCAGCACTGTCGTCTTCATCACTGGCGCGAAGTTTCTCCACGGGTTTTTCTACTTTCTCATCCTTTTCACTCTTATCACTTTTTTCGGTTTCACTTTTATCTGAGTCTTTGTCTTTTCCCCGCTAAATATACATGATCCACTTATTTAATTTCTTATAATTAAGGAATAATTGATATATAGACGTAAAAAAATGATCTATTAATTTTTTAAGCTAATAAATTTATGAAGTAGTTTAAGTAACTTTGAATACTTACTAAATTATTATTTGGAAATTGTAAACGATTATCGATTGTGCTTTTTATACTTACAGTAGAGGAAGCGCAGGTGGAGGTGGAGCTGGTGGGGGTGGATGCGCTGGAGGAGGTGGCGGGCGTGTGTGAAGGAGGTAACTTGTCGCGATCGCGAATAAGCGATCGTCCTGCAGGAGGGGTACGGGCACCTCGTGGGTGCGCAACCAACGTCACACCAAGTTTACGATAGAAATCTTCGAAACTATGTAAGAACCTATAAAAAAATTGCCACTCGTAAAAATTCTATGTGCACAAATGTAGTAGATAATTAATTTCCTGAAACGATAAAGAAATTAGTTTTTAAGTTTTCTTTTAATTCACCAATATTTATTGGTACTATACCATAAACATACAATCCATAAACAGAATTTAAAAATGTAGAGATCAAAAAATCTAAATATGTATATGTACTTAAGTCAGAACTCACTTTTTATAAGCTTGCTTACAAAGATTAGTAATACTAGTGGTAACGGGATGAAAGCCCATTTTATCAGCAATTGTTTTCCATTGGTTTTGATTAGTCACACGATTATAGCCACCAAGTTTTTGGACCACCTAAAAAACAGGATGTGATTTAGTCAATGTTTAATGTATAGAAATAGCGTAAAATAATTAGACTGGCATAAAATATATTAGCATACTCTGAATAATCTATAGAGGTCAATGTCTTTGTTAGCAATAGTAGGATTACGATTTAGTGGAGTCCCACGGTCATCCATAAACTTGTAAAGCTGTGCAACAAAATGGTCTTTTTCTTCTCTTGGCTCATCATCAGAACTCTGTTATAAAGAAAATAAATATTATCAATAATTAATTCCAAATCATTTATATGGATAATGAATAGATTTTTAATAGTTACATCATCAGAAGTATTTCTGGGTTCATTAAACAATGAATCTCTATCCCAATGAGGTGGGAGAACACCATTATTCATATACTGCAATGCTGCTTCTACACCACACCATTCCAACGGCGCGCTTCCTTTGCGGAACTCACGTGCTTCTTTTTTAGGTACTGTATAGCTAGAACACATATATAAATTGGTTGAATATAATAATTATTAAAATTTACATTTCACTATTAAGAGCTTAATTTAAATACATATTGTTATGTATAAAATGTTTGTATCTGAACTCATTTCTATATTTGAAAAATTATTGTAACTCACTATCTTCCATCCTTGAAAGATCTAACGAGATAATCTTCCTTAACTTTAATTTGTGCTGTAGGTGCTACTACTAATGCAGGGAAGGCGGGTTGATGTGGTCGTCGCCTTTCTGTCCCACTTGCAGATTCTACAAGTACCACACGTCCAACATGAGGTTCGCGTTCTGCGCTGTCGGCTTTAACATGACGTGTACTGCCTTCACCTTCACTCTCATCAGATCTATGAAGAGTAAATTGATGTCTTAGCAAATCTGATATTATCTATGGTATCTCAGTAGAGAAATCAAATAGGAAAAGTTATTTATTTTTACTGGATAATCTGTCTATTTAATGTATTAGTACCAAATACACCATTGGCTCCTAATTATCTGACAATGACATATACCGTCTCAATAAAACTACTTAAGCTGAATAGGTGGTCTCAAACTAGTGATACAAAAATACTGTGTGTAATACTGTGTATTGATGCTTACATTTTGGTGGGAAAAAAATCCCAAAAACAGATATTTAAAGTAAACTCACTGTGCTCTCCCACGCCTTCCTCGTCTTCCAGCTATAACAGGTGTGGAGAAGTGTTCCGGATGAGTGAGTGGTAACTGATCTAATGTCTCACTTTCATTAAAGTGTCTCCCACTCTTGAGACATAAAGCTGATCGACGTAGAGTTGTTATATCACCATCATCAAAAACTAAAATTAATTTATGAGATTTAGGAAATTGCTATTTACTTACTTTATATAAATGTTTGATTATTAGGATTGCTAATTAATAACATACCAACAGTATACTGGCTACAATCCTGGATTTTAGAAATAACTGCTTCCATAGGGTCTTTTTTTGGGTCTTGCTTTATTTCAACTGTACTTCCAACTCTCAAGGTACCTTTAATAACATCATCATTTACTGTTGTTATTCCACCAGCTTTAAGAGTTACCTAAAAAGACATTAACAACTTGTATATCAAATATTCATCAATTAAGCATCAAAAAACATGAAAAGAAATAATAGAGGCCATTACCTTACACTTGATATTACGAACGACTTTCTTAACTTTTGCTTCACAAAATGCACCTTTGTACTTGGCACTAACATCTGTTCCAACTGGTAGGTATGGTGGATCATCACCCTGCTGATATAAAGCTTATTACTTTTTTGAAATTCCATACCAACACCTATGTATAATTGGTACTTACCATTTTCTGTGAATTTATTAGACTGATGTAAAACTTGATTTTCTGTAAACAATAAATAGGTAACAGTTAACTCTAATTCATAGCAATCAATTTAGTTTACTCAACTTATTGCTAAATATTTAGTAACAGTGGTAAGCATGACTATTCTTTTGCAATACATAGTGTTAACTTGTTTATCGACGTACTAACAATTAAAAATACAAGCAATATGAATGTTGATTGCGCGGCAATGTATACAATCTCTATACGGAATTTATCAATTAAAAATAATATTTTGGGTTGCATTGAATATTTCTTCATTAACTTAGAGTTAAAATTTACCTACACTTAATAACTTTTGAACAATTAATAAATGGAAACTACAGTGTAATCAGTTGTAAATATGTAAACTCCATTTTCATACTCTATTAAGTATTAACAGCACAGAATGACAGAGGGGCGAATACAATTTACAAGTAGTATCATGTCCACAGGTTAATTGCAACCACAGATACATATTACGAACTACAAAGTCTTTGTATAGACAAAACAGATAAGGATTTTGTCAATTAACTGCATTTTATAGTTTAAATTAATCTTATAAAATCTTAGTAAAAAGTAGTTTGAAAACATAATTGTTAAAGAAGTAGGTGTAATAAACTGCTGTGCCGTTAAATGTTATTTAGAATATTGTTTTAAGTTTTCCAATAAATTTGTAGAGTATTACAAGTTTCCGAATTTTAAATCATATTGGAATCATTACGGCACGTCTTGACTTTTGTCACAAATAAAGATTGAACACGTCAAAATTACTTTTTTTGTTGAAGTTATTGATACGAAACGATGTTTTGAAAATGTATTTGTTGATAATAATGGGATTTGGGAGTGCTTAAAATATTCTCACAATCTATCCCATGAAATTTTTTGTGTTAGAAAATAATAAATATTTTAAATGACTGTAAAAATGAAGGCTCTAGTTGCAGCTGCTATCAGCCTTGCACTTACAACTATAGTTATTGGCAATGCATACTACCAAAAGAAACAGTTTTATCCTTCAGTTGTTTACCTTACAAATTCCAATCCTAGTATGGCAGTAAGTATATTCTAATACTTTATATAAAAACAATGTTATTCAATAAGATGAGACTCCTTAAATTGTTATTGAAGTTGAACTATTTTGGATTTTCTCATCCTATACTATTGTTGTATTTATACTTTTCAGGTAATGTATTTACAAGGTCTCATCCTTGTACTGCTAGTGGGGAAAGTCATAAGGAAAATCTTCTTTGGCCAACTTCGTCCAGCAGAAGTTGAGGTATTTATATATGTATTATAACCGAGAATGGATAAACTTAATAAATACTTATATAGTACTTATTCTTTGGCACTATACAGTAATATTTTATAAAAATAATAAAATATTTTTATGTCATTGAATATAAATGCATATAGATATCATTTTATATACCTTTTCAGCACTTAATGGAAAGGTCCTGGTATGCAATTACTGAAACATGCTTGGCATTTACAGTGTTCAGAGATGATTTTAATCCAAAATTCATAGCTCTGTTCACTGTCTTATTATTCCTGAAGGCTTTCCACTGGCTTGCTGAGGACAGAGTTGATTATGTTAGTATATGTATTGGAATTCGAGAAATGATCAATAAACTAATAATATAAATAAACAATAATTTAACTAATAGCTCTTCAAACAAAAATTTTCTTTTATTTTTTTGTCAGTATGTTAACTCAAGAATTACTTAATAGCTTAATCTTTCTTAATATTATATTATGATACAATAAGTAATATATCAAATGAAAATTTGCATATGATGGTTTTTAATTGTTAAGTGACAATAATCAACTCAAATCATTCTTTTGATTTAATTTTGCAGAGATGAAAATAATTAATTGATACTTCAATTTTAGATGGAAAGGAGTCCTGTCATTGGCTGGGTGTTCCATGTGCGAATTTTGACTTTGCTTATGTTATTGGCTCAAGCTGATTTCTTTTTTATACACCATGCCTACCAATTTACTTTACTAAAAGGTCCATCAGTTCAGCTAGTGTTTGGATTTGAATACAGCATATTGCTTGTCATGATTGTGAATATATTAATCAAGGTAATTTGTTAGCTAATATTTCAATACTATTGTAGACCTTTTACTTTATTTAAATTTAATAATTTTAGAATCAATTTAATGATGGTATTCAGATAGGCTTGTCCTGCAAGAAAATAGCTTATTATGATGGGTTGTGTGACTATTATATACCAGAGAATTATTCTGAAACATTGCTTAATTTTATCTATGGCATTATTCAAAGAAATTTCTTTTAACTTACAGTATATCTTGCATGCAATTGATTCACGTTGGGATGCGCCATGGGAGAGTAAAGCTGCAGTTCTGCTTTACACTGAGCTTGCTATCAACTTTTTCAAAGTTCTTCTTTATATTGGATTTGTAGTTATTATGGTCAGAATATTCACTCTCCCACTATTTGCTTTCCGGCCCATGTATGAAACAATGAGGTGAGATTATATTTATTTTGATTCTGATTGAAAAAAGTATCATAATATACATACTGCATTACTAAGCAGAAAAATTAAAAAATATATATACTGACCTTTAACAATATTTTAATGTACAGAAGTTTCAAGCGCGCATACAGTGATGTGGTACTATCCCGAAGAGCTATAAGGAATATGAACACCCTGTACCCCGATGCAACCCCTGAGGAGTTGGCTGCTGCAGACAATGAATGCATTATCTGTCGTGAGGAGATGCATGGAGGTTTGTATATAAAAAAAATTGTGTACTGTGGGACATAAATTACGTTATTGAATTTAATAATGAATATTTTAGGACAAGCAAAAGTGAAGTAAAGAGAACAGTAGAATGTGATTGTTTCAACCGTTCACATGAAATGTTATTTAAATTCATTGATAATGTGAAAATTTGAAATTTATGGCACTTATTTATAATATATTTTTATCAATATCAATAAATTGATTATTAATTGTTGATATATAATCTATATTAAAATTTAGCACAACTATGTGATACTTATAACAACCCTTTACATATAAGAATTGCCTTTTTTTATTTAAAAGTAGTCAAAAGATTTGTGATGTCATATAAATAATCTATTTCAACTTTAATTAAAAGTTTGGTTCTTACCAAAGCCCATTTCCCATATCGATGTATGAACTAACATTAGTATTTAGAATCCGGAGTGTTCCAAGGATATTTGCAAACATTCATAAGAGTTATTTTTATTTCGTAATATTATTGGTCAACAGAAACTACTACTATCATATAAATGGAATTTCGACGTTCTGTATTTGTTATGTTCGTGTAATTTATTGTTTCACTTCTTCTTTTTTCTCTACTGAAGTTACATATTATACCTTAGGATTTATTTTCATTAATCTCTTAAAAAATCGAAACTATGTGGTAATACAGTGCTTAGAGTAAACCGATGTTTGTCTGGTATTCAATACAGGTGCAAAAAAACTACCATGCAACCACATATTTCACGCTGCTTGCCTGCGTCTGTGGTTTCAACGGCAGCAGACATGTCCTACGTGTCGTTTGAATGTGTTACGAGCGCCGACTCAGGAACCCGCGCCGGCTCCAAATGTTCCGAATGTTCCTAACGCTCCCGCAGCACCCCACGCCGCCAATGCTGCACCGCCGCCCGGGGTACCGCCACCACCGCCTTTCCCCAATATGCCGCTACCACGTATGTCGTACGTCTATACATAATTGGGATTCATATGTATCCCAATTATGTATAGACAAAATTAGCGATTCTCCGCTGTATATCACAAGGATTGTAGCATTCGTTGCTATCCGAGATTTCCTCCCAATTATAAATGAAAATGGGTCTATTTCTGTAATAAAGGATATCTAATGTTATAATTCAGGTTCTAAATTGCTTACTTTTATTATTTATCCGAATATATTCAGGTAGTTTGCGAAGTTAAATAATTAATATTATTACAACATTTCATACAATCTGCATTTATTTAGACTATTAAAGCATGTATGCCTGTTAAAGGCAATTGCTAAATAAAAATATCTCGTCAATTCGGTGCCGTATCTGACCTTGTGTTATAAAATGCGATTCGCCATAAATATTATAAACTAAAGTGATTATTTATTTTGCAAATGTAGCGATGATGGCATGGGGCATGCCACCACCCCCGCCGCCACGACCTGCTTCACTTGCCACTTTGTCGACGGAGGAGCTTCAAAGAATGGAGGGGACTGAACGCAGGAATATTGAAGCCCGACTGCACGTATGATATTAATTAAAACATGTATAATTTATACATATAAAAAGGGGTCCGTTTGTAATATCAAAGTAACATGTTTTCTTATTATATATGAAAGTAAGAACGGCTAATCTCTGTAATAAATGGTTGGACCGATTTCGACGGGACGACTACTCATAACTGGAGTTAGGCATGTAACATACGCTACTATTTATTTCATCTTTATCACTATCCTCATGTTAACATAAAACCAGTGCGGGATACTGCTATCATCGTAAAATCATTATCCGTACATACAATCAACGTAACATACCACTGGGCAGCGCAAGTAATAGTAAAACACATTTTATATAATATAAGACAGAAAATCAAACAATAGATTACTGGTAAGATGATTGATCAGAAAACCCATAATAATTACGTGCAGTTTTCATTAAATTATAACGCAATGTATATTTATTTACAAATTTAATGAATCGCAAGATTTTACTATATAGATTAAAAATTGGTGTACGTATTTTATGTTTGTCTAGTTACTCCACGAAATCCAAGCGATGTTGGACGCCTCAGTACTTCTCATGCAACAATACTCTACCGTCGTCTCCCATTTGCCGCTTAATTGTGCCAGTGTTGCTACGCAGACCGATATCTTGTAAGCCACTATAAAATTTTTACCATTTACATATAAAACAAACAATTTTTAATTTTTATAGGCATATCTCATGACCAAATGTTTTTTATATGGTTAGAGAAGTCAATATTTCTTTCAAGTTCTAGTGATTTGTAGTGATTATTAAAATCATTAACTAATATGCAATAATTACAGTCGGACAGAACCATCCCCCACGCCAACACCGGTTAAGGTCAAGAAGGAACCTGACGTTGTACCTAGCACTTCTTTCAAACCTACTCCTGGTCCATCCACCAGCACAGACGATTTTGTTGATGATGATTTTGACTTTGACCAAGTTGAAAACATCAACACCAGCAACACACAAAGGTATTTCTTAAGAATTTCAATGTTTACTTCAAATAGTCATTCATATGGAAACAATGTGCTTAGACCAGTCACTGAA
>JAOSYY010000003.1:9775290-9833379 GCA_025727935.1 Hebomoia glaucippe
AATAAAAATATAACTGTCCACCAGTTACGTGTCTGTGCATTGAAGATATTTAAGAAAAACTATTATATGGCGACATTATTATTTTTAGAATATTTTGCCTGTTTGTCTGTGACTATGTTCACAGAAATCTCAGAAACGGCTGAACCGATTTGAATACACTAGTGTATCGTAGTAAGCTTAATTTAACGTGTGGTGTTTGCTTTATTTCAATCAGTTTAGAAATAAAAAAGTTATAGCCATTTAAAGAATTGCATTGCATAATGGTTTGACAAAACATCTAAATATGTTAAAATAATTGCTTAAGTACATTGGTCTAAAGTTGATTAACAATATATTATGGTCTAAAAAATATTTATATGAAGATACGAAGGGGACTGATTCTTTTCGTAGAAATTGCAATATAAGTTTGCCTTAGATTTATATGATGAATCATAATAAATGACTTGAGTTTAAGCTGGTGTAGCACCGCTTGTACACCACCATAGATGTGTATTTTAAAAATCGCGTGTCTGTACATTCAATGATTATTCTTAATCTATTGTGGGTGCTTCGAGAAAAACGATTGAACACAAAAACTGTTTATTGTCTGGCTGCCGCAAGGACTCAATGCATTTACCCTCATTTAAATATATTTTCTTTGATTGTTCTATACATGTAATTAATCAGTAGGAGAAATAGTTTCAATGAAGTAATCCAAATATATTATCATAGACAATTAAAAGTGGTTGACAATACCGACATAAACGCAAGCCACTAGCAGAAGCTAGTATTAAATACATTAATAAGCGCTAAATATATTTGTGCAGTTTACTAAGCATAACTTCAGCTTATGAGAAGAACAAGAAAGGATTTAAATATTGTTTAAATTTTATATTAAATTTTAATCGAAAATGAATTTAAAAATATATTGTCTTTTCAGCGAGAGCTCCGATGCTGACGCCGAAGAATTAAGAAGACGCCGATTACAGAAATTTAGTTTAGAAAAATAAATATATTAATGTAATAGAAGCCTGTATTACACTATTGTATCTTTTATTAATTTTATTTGTACAAAGTGTTTTGGTATGTGTAAACTTGTGTATTCTAATGGAAAGCAAATGTATTTATGTTCTTGTAAATATAATGAGATATATACATGAATACATTAAATTATACTTTTTCTTCAAACATCTTAATTAGCTAATCAAGAAATATAACACTATATGATTTAAATTTATTTAATAAACTATTCTATAAACTAATAAATTAATTTAACAATTGTAAAATGCACTGATGTAACCATACACAGCAGGGTTATAGTTTTCAAGGGCAGGCATACCACTGAGATATCTACTTGAATCATATAATTTTAGATTATTCTTACAGTACCAGACATTTTTTATGCCATCCATACCATCAACATTTAATGTATTCAGTTCAAATACTCCGAAATGGAATAGTTGACCATCTGTTTGAATACAGTTGACATATACAGGTTCAGGTAAATCTTTGATGTCTTCCTGTAAAATAAAAAATCAAGTGTTGCTTTACAATACATAAGTTTTTAAAAATAAATATAATACTAGCACTCTTCTCTTTAAATAATAAAGAGTAGACGGAAAGCTGAAACTTACCCCATATAATTGCTTAGCAAATGATGAAGCTACAGTGAAGGCGTGAGTCAAGGAGCGGCCAAGTACTTGGATAGAAGTTACTGGTTCTTCATAAAGGTTGCTGACTTCTGTTGGATTGTAGTGCACCCAAGTGGTGTGAGGATATTTGAGTGTTACATTTGACTGAATAGCTGGAAGTTAAAAAAATCAATAACTGGTATTAAATTTTAATTTGGGGCTTAATAAGTACATGGAAATTATTTGCATATAATATAATAACAACTTAAAGAAATCTAGAACTATGGCGTAAATTTTTAATTTTAAAGCATCAAGGGCCTCAGGTTCAAATCCATTTAGGCAGGACATTGCAGAATCATTTACTTACTTGCAAGTAAAGAAAATAAGCAATGATCATATATCAAAGTGAGTATTCTGTACTCTTACAAGAGGATTATTATTATTAGCGTCTCCTATATTTTTTTAATTTATCATTCTAATTTATAGGTTTAACAATTCTTAAATGTAAAGTACAATAGGACTCCGATTATCCGGACTGCCAACCGCGACGACTTTATTCTTAACATGAACGTGTTGAAACTGGTCTAACGCCACGCCACTCGTGCCAACCGCGCCTGCCGATCCGCCCAAACCCCGTAGGATCGCCGCTTCACGCGTTTCTTATTGTTTTAATTAGATGGCAATTGTTATTTCGCTCTGACGTACGTGTCACATCTACAAATGTTAAAATATCAAAGCGTAAAAGAGTGGTGTTATCGCTTAAAGAACAAAATAAATATTATTCACTCACTAAAAAAGCTATATCCAGATAATCGAATAAAGCAGCAATGAAGAGAAAACGTGGCTTATAACAAACGACAATTAACAAATATTTTAAAGCAAATTAAAATTATTATTTTATTTCATGATTACCAAATACATAATTATATATTGTAAGCAAATTATAAGTACATTATGTACAATTTCTTAATAAACATTGATTTTCGCTGATTATTTTTAATCAAGACCTAACATAACATATGTATGGATAATGCAGGCTTTTCTTCATACATTGGATTATCTGAACTTTTTTTTATCTAGATGCTTACCGACAACATTCGTCCGGGTAATCAGGGTCCTACTATAACTAGTTGCTTTCATTAGCATTTCTATAATTAAGGCACATACATTTTGTTGATTCAGATATTTAAGAAATATTTGAATTGATTAATATGAACATGTACTCACGGTAATTACTACAATCTTCATAAAAATGTTGTGGTAACAGTGTGACCGTATGCTTTATTGGATATAAATTAGGTATATCAATAAATGGGATATCCTTATTTATTTCGTGTTTTAAAGGTTTATTACTAGTTACAAGGATGTTGGAGTGCTCTTGAAGTTGTAGGAGATCATCTTCCTTGTCAAATATAGTTCGAAATTCCACATCATTTATCACATATTTATTATATGTAACTTCTACATCACTGCTTTTTTCAACCAATTGTATAAGTCGATTTGTTAATATTAGACTGAAAACATCATTTTAAGAAAACAAATGTTATAAATCAGAATTAAATGATTATATTCCTATTTTTTTAAATCATAAATGTTTGCAATACTTACTTTCGCCGTTTATCTGTAATTCCTAAAATCCTTGGAAAATTGTAAGCTGGTCTCTCAGGATCTTTAATTTTGGGCAACTTTTTTTGCTCAGAATCAAACACATTGGCACTTAAAATTGCCTTTTTTACTCCTTCATGAACAGCTGTAGGAGCTGATAAGGCTGCTAACTCTTCTATTCGTAGTGGCAATTTGTCTTCTGCTATGACAGTTTTCGTTAGGACCTGAGCTTGAGAAATGCCTTCTAGAAGGACAGTTGTATTTTTAAGTGTGTAACATGGTCTGTCTTTGTAGTCTGGGTGGCTTTCATTTAATGGTACGGGCTTTTCATAGGGCCCAATAATATCAAGTCTGAAATTCAAATGCAAGAAATGATATTTAATGACAATATACAAGGATTTAAAAATATAAATAATAGAAAGAAAGCAAACCTTTCCCTATGTATAGGCTCTTCCTTGATAAATTCTAGGGCGTCTTCTACTTTTATCCCTTTTTCTTTCAAATACCTCTCGACCCCAGTATCAATCGGCACACGTTTCCCTTGAATTAACCAATGTCTTTTAAACATAAATCCAATATGTTGAGCGTATAATACTCTTGAAAGTTTCATCTTTAACAGTTAATTAATTATTATAAAGAATAAATAAGTTTTAATATATTTTATGTAAACACATTTATAGTATTGACATATTCCAAAATTCCAAATCAGAAAGGTTATAGAAACTGACAGAAGTCAGAATTCTGACGGCTTCGTGTGACAAGCTAAATATGACATTTATAAAGTTGTAAATTTTTGACAGTGTGTCCTACATATAAATTAATAAATAACTAGCTGACCCAACAAACGTCGTTTTGCCACGTAAATATATAGCGATTAAAAAATAGGTCGTGGTGCTAGAAAGCTGAAAATTTTGGGTTTTATGTTTTTTTAAATGCCATAAACAAAAAAATATATTTTTTAATTTTTAGTGTGAAAAAGATTCTCTAACCCTTATCACTTAGGGGTATGAAAAATAGATAGTAGCCAATTGTCAGACTTACTGAATATGCATATATAAAATTTATAAAAATGCAGTTAAACCGTTTCAGAGGAGTGTGGTAACTAACATTGTGACATGAGAATTTTTTATATAAGAGAATTTATTATATAAATTTGATTAATTGACTGCTTCCTCGACTATGAAATTGATTATTTCAGGTGAGAAACATACACTTTATCCAATAGTATGTATGTTCATAACTCCCAAGGGCTATACGATATAATTTGGTATAATATCTAACGTTTATTTCTATAAAATTAGTTCAGTCTATAAACAAATACCTGTTTTAGTTACGAAGCAGGTAGATGTTATACAATTATATATCGATTTATTTACCATTAGAGATGATGCAGAGCAAAAATTTTTTTGTCACATTCGACAAATAAGAATTCGTCGTGAAATACGTCAGTCAATTAGGTGGTGTAAAAAAGGTTGCCAAATAAACTTATATATTATATATATAACTTTTTAAAAGTAAGGAGATTGATTTAAAGAATATATATAATTTTTTAAATTTGTTTTGTTGAAGCACTATTCTCACTGCTCGAACATTGACTAGAATATATATTATGTGCATTCAGTTTTTTAAAATTTGCTACACCATCCTTGCCCTAGTGGTGCACCACAATCAAACTAACAAACGATCAACTTGTCTTAGCAAATTACTCGTAACATACATTTATTATATTTGCTGTCAGCCATGTGGCATGCAATTTTGAAACACTCCCTCTGCCCCTGCATGCCACAAGATTTCGACACAATTTTTTGTTTATAAATCTTATCACATATAGAAAAAGAAACAGGCACTCATAAAGTAAGAATAGATCTGACAGATAATACCATGCATTGACTAAATCTCTGTTTTTTTTTATTTTATTGTTCTTGTTATAAATATAAGATTTTCAAACTAATCAATATTAATGCTATAAATCAAATTGAAGCCTCGGGTAATTGAAAAAAAGTAATGTTTGTAAAGCAAATTAATATATGCAATGCCTTTTTAAAAAAGTACCAGGAAATCATAAGATGTTATCTTCATAAAAGCTGAAAATAAAGTAGACCAAATTTGTTGTTTGAAAATGTTCGGCCTAGTAGTACGGTGTAGTTAATTGCTGGTGTCATCACTACACGAAAACAGTAGGCATTAACTGATTAAGAAAAAAAAAATTGCAGTTCCAATAGTAGTTTAATGTGAGGCAATGTTGTCGTATAGTATATACGTATACATTGTCAAAATTATTATGAAAAGAAAACAATAAAAAATTCGTAAATATATATATTTAAGTTCATATCATCCATCAATACATACATGGAACAGAAAGTAGATTTGGTGAGTTGTTTAACATCTATTTTATACAAAATTTAGTATCTATTGATTAATTTTGACTTATTTTATTATAATAACGGGGAAGACATTGCCAGAAAAACAGCCATCTCAATACATGCAGCACCTTTATATAAAAGTAAAAACATCTATTTCATTGACTAATGGCACGGTATAATATTGATGGAGGAATAATACTTTAGAAAATAAACTTATCGAAATATCTTCGGTTTATGCTAGGAGCTATAAAAATTGAAAATAATACAACTAATTAATTTCATAACTAGTAAGACATTACAATCCCTTACCACGAGATCAGCGACAAGTGACGTCACCTGGTGTTGCAAGCGTTATAAATTGTTGGGGCTGATAATTTATTGTTTTTATATAAAGAAAAATTTACAATATTGTTTATAAATGAAACAATAAGTAAGCATGACTTGGGTTTAAGTTCAATTAAAATTGCATTTTAAAACAAATTGAACAGAGTCCCTTTGGTTATTTCACAGTAACTTTTACCAATTGGTGGGTCAATAGATTTAAACAATCTTTGGACTTTTTGAATAAGTAATAAAATTTTTGTTATGTCCATCATCACATTCGTAATTAATTTAAACCGCATATTGCAACAATTTGCGAATCAAACATACAACACTTATCATCTACTATAATATAATACCTAATTTATTTTTATAAAGTAACAAAATTTAACTTATATTTACATTATTGTTAAATCGATAGCTGAATTTCACTATTTTATCTATTTAGGTAATTTTAACATTGAAAAACATCGCTTCTTTTAATAAATGTACGTAATTATAATATTCAATTTAATTATAATATTTCATTGGTCACCTAGGACCGTTGCGCACTAGGATAATTACTATGGATGTTTTAATAAAAATGAATTAACAATTCTGTGAGTGTTAAGGCACCGTTGGTTAACAGGTATTTCATAAACATCTGTAAAATCTTTACAATAGAACCTTTAGATCATTTACAATTAAAAATAAATTCCACTGGTGGATGTGCATGAGATCAAATCCGACATTGTTTGTGAAATTCTATATTTAATTTAAAATGAAACGCAGGAACCTGACTCGAACTAGGTATATGAAGATGAAATTATGAATATCGTTGTTTTGATAATTGAAATAAGGTTTGATGATAGAAATAAATAATAAGGTAAGTAATGCTGCGTGTTAAATACATGTTATTAAATGTCTGTGTTTGTGATCGAAAAATTGCATTAAATTGTGGCACGTGCGATAAGTTGGTACTTTATCAGTGCTGTGATATCGCCATAGTCAGAGCGCGGTCGTCAAGCGCGAGTCGAGTTCAGTCGTCGTCTTTCTTCTCCATTTTGGGCTCGTACATAGCGTGAAGTTGCTCCGGTGATATTCTGCAAGATGCAATTATATTAACACCCGCTGTAATCCATAAAGTCATATTGCATGTGGTTGCGGAATAAATTTACACAAAATTGTATAATATAGATAGAATACGAGTAAAAATATTATACTCATATAATACGGAGTCTTACCCAAGCAAATTTTGTAGGTCGCATACGAAGCGATATACGTAACGTTTCCCAGCAGTTTTGTGAATGATATTTTTGTCATAGTAATAGCGGAGCCCTCGAGATAGTTTCTCGTAGTTCATTTTGGGCTTGTTCTTACGGATGCCCCAACGTCGAGCCACCTGTCAAATATTTTGAAATGATTATAAATTTTTACTTAACTAAAGAGCAGCTAGTTGGAACAATGGCTTCAAATAGTAGTCGTTCCTCAGTATTTAGAATGTTTGTAACAGAATGTATTTGTATGTATCGCGTAAAAAGGATAAGTACGTAAAGATAAAACGGGTGGTACCTGAAGATTCTGCATTGAATAATATCTAGAAAATTGATTCCTGTACTTGTTATTATATAAATATAGTTAAAATACTTATTTGCACAACCGGGAGCAATCCAAGAGTAACATTTTTCTAAAATGTTATTGGAATTTTGTAAAAAAAGGGTGCAGATGTGGTAGTTGTATAGAACTTAATTAGGAAACTAATTCATTAATACAGTATAAAATTATATATTATTTAAAATAGCTTATTGAAGTGTTTTCAATTTATAACATTAAAACGGAGACTATACATACCTCATCTGGGTCAGTGAGTTTGAACTCCCAGCCATCACCGGTCCAGGATATGAAACCCTGGCAGCTCTTGTCCGTTAGCAACTCCAACAGGAATTGCCACAGCTGAATCGGACCTGATCCTAAATACGTGCAAGCACAGTTGCTTTACGATATACAACATATTCTACGTGATAGAAGAGTTATGTTTTTGAAAAAATTGTTTTTAGTAAGTCAATACCAGTTTTATGAGTCAGCGTAGTTATATGCAGTTTGTTAATAATCAGTTTCTCTTGTGACAATAAAACAAATTAAACATATGATATCTTACCGGTAAAACAAGGTCCAGAAGCTGGGTAGGACAGTTTGTCTTGCGGAATGAGTGCATGCTGCTCTCCAGGCCATTCGCTCCAATCCGCGCACGCGCCACCGTATTCGGGCGCATACCCCTCCCCGTACACCTCACCACCGTACCTTCCTCCCGCCGCTGGAATTATATTCTTTCTTTATTTTTCCCTTTTCATACTAATATGTCCTATTGCCATAAATTGGAAAGTGACACTGTCCCTTTATTTGTTTTGATAAGCTTTCACGTTGGAATCGGAAGCTTTGAAATTATATATATAATTTATTACGCATGTGAATGCCCGAGGCGTTGTTTTCTTGAGGATTATACAAAAGATTTGTCAGAAATTAATGTTATGGGATGGTAATAATACTAATTTATTAAAACATTTATTTTGAACATTTTCAGTTTTGCTGTTTTCACGCACAAATGGTTTACTTATTCAGTTATTAATAAAAAAACCTGTCTTATTTATAATCATGATGTGGTTAAAGGTTAATTGTTTTTTTGTGTCAATGACATTTACTCACAAAATGTTACACTGTCTATGCTAACACTATTTTTAACTTGAATATAGCCATTAGGAGTTTGCTAAGTATTTAAAATAGCGCGTGGATGGCGACACCCTATGAATTAAATGGGCAGACGATACAAATCCGCGCCGTGCAACTGAATACATGTGCATTAATTAAGAACCGAGTCAGAAATCCTTTGTTCTTTATTATCATTATATCTTTCCTAATGACTTGTCACTATTTTTTTGCTTGCAACAGGGTGTTTGTGTTATTTCTTATAGATCATGATGCCATTACTAAGTAAGGTTTGCCTCTAGGCAAAAGTTAATAAATACTTAAATAGATTAAGTAGTTCTCTCTAAAAACCATTACAATGATGCAGGAAAATTATAAAATAAAATGTATTTCTCTTGTTGTTCTATTATGTAAGTAGCACTACAAGACGAAAATACTCACTTCTAGGGTATGGTTTCGTGTAGGCGTGTGGTTGGTATTTGTGCTCGTGGGTGAGCAGCGGCTGCGTGTGTGCGTGTGCGTGGTGGTAATATTCGTCGAGGTAGGGTTGCGCGGGCGCGGGCGGCGGGTACTCGGGTTGGTAGTACTCGTCGAGGGGCGAAGCCGCGGCCGGCGCAGGCGCCGCTGCAGGTGCCGCCGCGCCTCCGCTCGTCTCGGTGTAGTAGGTGTTTGTTTCACGTGGACCACCTGTCGTATAACCTCCTGTAATATGTATTAAAAGAAGATGATTATTATTTATTATAGGAGTTTTTATAAGAAACTGAATTTTCAAAATACATCATAAGGCCAATTTAAATTCATTAGAGATATGGAATTACAATTATAGAATTTTATATTATTTTTTATGATATTGTAGTTTTCGATATACACAGTAGAATATATTAACCTTAAAACGATTTAGCGAATGGTAAGGAAGAATGTAATGTCTGTTAGTAAGCATGTGAAGTGAAGTGGATCCAATTGAATATGGTTTCTTCAACTACAAGGGCTTAATATTATTTTATATATGAGGGTGTAGTTATAACTATGTGTGTGTTTGGTAGATGTGCCGCGGGAAGCCAGCCGAAACGGTTGCGGTTCACGGCGCGCCCTTTGTTCTGAGCAGACCGCGTGCTCAGCCGAGCCTGTGCCGTGGCACAGAGTAGGCCGGTTTACAGATAGTTTCAAAAACAATAGATATAAGTAGAACTCATGTGTTACATAACATTTACACCAATTAACATCTTTAATAGCTCTTGTCTTACTAATTTTATATTATTAACTAATTAGTATTCGCTCGTGCTTAAAACAATGGTAAGAAAATTTAATAAGATTTCACTATACTTTTCAATGATCTGTGATAAACTTTATGAGTGTAACACTTAGCATAAACCGCATTTGTATGTTTGACCGAAGTTTACATTTAAATACTTCATACGAAAAATCTAATAAAAATATAACCGGAAACGAACAAAGATAAAAAAGGAATATTAATAAACTCGTTCAACAATAAATATCAATGATGTTTGTAAATAGAAAAGAAAGTAAATTGAGGAAGAACTGTACAGGGCCCGTGATTTATAAAGTTGACTCTCTTCAGTCGTATGAGAGTTACGTCGCGTGAACATTGTGTGATTGGATAATTGTATTAGTGCTATAATACGGACCCCGGGTCACCAGTCCCACGCTCATTGTTCATACAGCATCAATTTATCTTCTGCCTACTGTCAATTCTATTAGAGTTGAGTTGAACGGCATGGAATGATAACCTACGTAGTATTGGTGTAATATAAATTAATAAGACAATCCCAAACTCTTCTTATTAAACTTATGGATTTTTAACTCTTTAGAAATTTGTATCTATAAAAAAAACGTGTTCGTCACAAGTAAAATTAAAATTATTCGACTATTATATATCTATAAAATAATAATTATTCATTCATTAGAATTTAAAAAAAAAAATAATGTATTGTTATTTTCGTAATGTTTTTCCTGCTTTCGACACGGGCTGGATACTTACGGGTGACTTACGATGATACATTACAAAAATATTTATAAATTGCTGCAAAAGTATCTTTTTTGACTTCAATATGTTGATTTTGGTTTGAAAAAAGGTCAGTGTACTGAAATAATGACCATAGTCATTCCCACGTTTAATGTTCGTAATAGCTTTTAGTTGTGGAAAATAAACGGTGTCTATACTGAGGTAGTATCATTGTAGATCAGTCAGCGGCTTGTATGCACTATACTCTAGCAGTTGCCCTACATTATCTGATAATAGATAAGCAGTAGTAGTTAAGGTTTTATTACTATTATTATTGTATACCTATAACAGATTACATGTACAATTCGTAAAGTTCTATTAAATAATTTATCAGTAAATTTAATTCAAAACATTTTTAGTAAATGTATCGAAAGTAATTACAATGTATAATAGAATTTCCTGTCAGTATTTCACGCTGCAAGCGACAATCCTAATAAACTTAAAAAAGTATTTAAATTTCTTTCAACGCGTCACGGAAAGAGTGATGTTGCGACGTAAAGAACAAAGACACGTAAACAAATCACTTCGCAGCGTCAAATCGACTAATACCAGTATTTTAATGAACCAAAAGTGGCTCATTACAATTCCCTTCAGTCGTCAAGACGGTGGTTATAAATCTGCTACAAAACATTAAAACTACGTAAAAAGCTCTCGCGGGAGTGACCTTTCTGACCTGTCGTAAGTCACTACACGACAAATATGATAGACTTATTTTGATAGCCACATATTTGGTATTACTTTTGTGTTTTGAGGAAAAGGTTATGAATTTGAACTTACAAATTGTTCCCACATTGTTCGTTTAACAAGAGCCTATGTAGTTGCACGAATCAATTGAAGATTGGTGAATGACGTGATATAAATTTATCATCCATCACATTCATTGAGGTCGAATAAAAGACAATTCGTGCAAAACACCAAATAATTATAATCTCACAAATAAGCGTTTATAAATCGAATATGACAGTGATTGTTCAGTGTATGAGGTCGGGGCGTGCTGGCGGGGAGGCGGGGCGAGCCAATCCGGCGCGGCCACGCCCCGTGCGCCAGGTCGAAAGGTCGCGGGACTCGACAACTATTGGCGCGGAACGCAAGATTCACAGCATTCGGTCTATTGGCAGCCTAACAATTATAATAAGCATCTATTTATGCATATTCATATAATAATACGAATAACGCAACTTACTACTATGCTCTTTCCTAAAATACCAATTAATTATTACCTACCAATTTTATATTTGAATCACTTTTATATATTTCGTCAATATATAACGAAACCTTGCTTGGTCTGTTCTATATCTTAGCTGTACGTGGCTTTATTTTATGCTCGTTTGTAGAGATTGAGACAGTTTAAAACACACTGGATATTTGAAGTGATCAAAGAATACACGTATGTAGTGATATGTGACAGTAACTAGAAGCGAATGGCAGCTGGGGGCTTGGAACATTTTTTACTTATTCTTACGAAACTCGAGAACTGCGAAAATGTGCCTGTGACGTTTCTTTTTTTAGGTCCGCACGCGTTCACCCCAACCATATGGCGACACTAGCGGTGTGACAAATGACGATAACCCTTTTATGACAGAAGCACTACCTAAACACATTATGAACGTTCTTTATGCTTTATGCTACAAAAATCACCAATAGCTCTTAAGTTCATATTTATTATTCAACAAAGTTGGAATAACATACACAATTGTATTTATATAGATATTAAACAATTGTACTTACATGTATTTATTACAATAATAAATAATAATTAGAAACTCAATAATTCTAATTTAATTAATTAGGCTCGAACTATTAATATTTAACGAATGAGTTCACTGCGCTAATTCCTAATCTGAAACGGAAGTGAAATATGATTTTTAAAATTAGAAGTAATGGCGACTGCAGGTGGGCATTCGTTGATAGGTAGATGTCATCCACGTGTTGCTCTTTTGACATTCATCGTTCATTAGTAATCATAGTTTGGAAATTTGACTCATTTAATTAATAAGCGCTTGGAAACTTTTGAAAAAAAGGTATTTAATAGTTACACCAATCTTTATTTTTAATTTTACTTTCCAAAAATGTTGAGTATTTGGAATAGTCACAATAAGTTAAAAAAAATAATTGCCGAGTGACGGGAATATTACTATAAAATAAATTGCAATACGAAAATTGAACGAAGAACGTGAGAAAACGTCTACGAAATATAAAATTAAAGGAAATTGCTGTCAACGCATAGATTTTAAATCAAACTCAAAAAATTGGAGCATCATTCGACAGGAAATGTTAAATATATTAATGTCCAGCGGATGCTATTCTTTGTCATAATATGCGCGTTTCTATCATAGCTAATTATTACTTTTCCACGCAAATATTGCATGATATTTATTCCATGTCTATCTAACGCGTAAGTGGGTCAGTGGGTAGGTCAATTTAATGGATATAAATGCGAAAACTCTATACATCTAAAAGTATTACACGTACCGTCGTTATTGAAATTAATACGAAATAAAATTTCAAGATAACACTATTACAATTAAAGTAGAAAATCTTTGTATTAGTGCAATTAAAATTTTAATATTATCTATACATATTGTTCATGAAATAATTAGCCAATATATAATGTGTTAAGGGAGCACAATTAACTAAAACTAAATGATTATTTTTAAGGAAACGAATGTATTAAATATATACTGCGAGGTTAAAAAGTTATTACAGAACCGTGACCTCAACTTGTTTTATAAATAAAGAACTCCAGTCGCTTTTCCTGGATGCGATCGGCTGAAATTATAATAATATAACACCAGATACGCCGATATTTATTACCAATAAAACACCGTATGCCACGATCGTACACATAATTAAATATTTCTCGTCACTGCCCGCTGATAGCACGAGTATATGATATATAAAAGTTAAGTTTTTAATATAAAAATAATATCGAGCTTACGATAATATCCGGTGGAACATAATGTTTGCATCGATTCATAAACACAGGCCGCAGGCAGCAGATGGTGATACCGATTTACCGAATAATATATTATGTTACCCGTGATATTTATCCGCTGTCATGATTTTTAGATTATAATAAAATATACCACAAGAGCGTCGTTAGTCAATTAGAATTATATCTATAGTAAATATTATGCTGGACTATTTTAAATTTTTTATTAAGAAACATTACTAGATGTTAACTAAAATAGAAAATATTACCGCCATTATAATAACAATAATAAAAAAATAACATTTACTTACAATTTTACAATACACAAATACACAAAAAAATATTTTTACCTTATTACCTTAGTAGTGAATGATTTTTCTCTAATTATGGTTATGTAATTTAAGGCAATATTAACATAAAATAGTGCTATATGCCATGTAGAGTCTAAACGTTAGTTTGGCAGGTGTGTTGCCACCTGCGCACGAGTCGAACGTTACAAAAACACCGCTTGGGGAGACCTGCTGTATATAGCGCATCACAGCTCATGACAGAGGGAACCCATAAAATTTTAGCCATATAACATGTGCTGATCATATTTAATACTTATAATGTTGTAAGTGAAAGTTAGCGATGTGAAGTAAAATCTTAGAGCTTTTTGGGTTACCGTCATTATTAATTACACTCTTTTAATAATTATTTTTGTTATTTAATTAGTGTGTGTAAAGCTTGGGTAAGGCTAGTCATTTTGCCATTCTATACCTACTTTTTAATTATTAAGGAAGTGATTCTACCATTTATTATAAGATACTTAGTACTTACTAAGATAATTAAGGTGGGCATAGGATACCTTTTTAAATTTAAATAATAAATTATCCAATTTAATAATGTCTTTTCACACAAAGGAAAGAGGCCGTTATGGTCATATATTCAAAAAAGGAACTATATATCTTATGAGTTAAGCCAGAGACAGGATGTAGTGGCGCTACGGACGGCGGAAGTGGCGCAGCCCGCTCATCAATGGCTATACCGGTACGTGACACGACGTGTGACGTCAGTATCATTTTATTGCCATTTTAGCGCTTAATCTAGCGCTCAGTAAAACAAAAAGCTTCATGACTGAATATACATGTATAGTTTATGCGGCAAAACTTCTTTGTTAATTGCAAGTGAATATATCACGGCAGAAAATGCGCGATAGCTTTTTGTTCAACGTATTACTGGTATTTATTAGAAGTTTCTATTTGAAGACGTGTGCAAGTTTCTTGGAAAAAATAGCTATTACTGTGAAGTGCACAGGAAGGCGATTCCAAAGTTAGTTTCGTCGCGGCTGACGGAAGTGGATATGAATGAGCGCTGTGACGTCAGCTCCAGACCTGTGACGTAATGAGAACCGATATTGAAATATAAACTTTGTTCTGTGCGTGATTTTAAATGTTAAAAAATTAAAAGCTCTTATTAAAGCCTTACTCTGTAAATTAAGTACTAAAGAATACTGTGTTAAAATCAAGCACGTTGTATAACGAAAGAGTCTGGAGATACAAGATAGTGACTCGCTAACATTATTGTATTTTAATAAAGGTTATCTAAGTATCGAGGTCAAAGTCATTCCACAATATAAACTCGCAGGTCATCTACTCAACAGCTGCGTTAGACAGGTGCCTAACGCGACGTAGCCCTTATAACTCCAAATAATAATATTGCAAAATAATTGGCACTAAGTTACCATGAGCATCGTGTCATCCGTTCATAATTCCCCGGCATAATGGAGAATAAATTTAATTTCAAAGCAAAAGGTCACCGCTAGTAGAAAAGGTGTCTGAAGATATTTTCTCAACAATTTAATCTGCAGTAGTTTGCAACGACCGGAACTTTTAAATTTGAAAAAAATAGTTACATAAATCTATAGAATATAATACTTATACGATATAAAAATATTATAAAATAATATAGCGAATAGCTACAAATCGAAAGGAACAGCCATGATTAATATTTTTGTTTCACATTTCCTAATGCAATTTACAGTTTTTTTTAAATTTTATTTTATCTTAAGTGTAGAGGAAGTTTCGTTATTTGTATAAAATATTGTTATTATATCGCGAGATCATCTAATTAATTATCATAATTCATTGATATTTATTCTAACCGGATTTTTATTGCCAATTAATAGATGCGTGAGAATTGGTGGAACTAGATCGTAGTATAAAACTTATCTACTACTGGATTCAGTATTCCGTTACAATCACCGTGGGATAAAATTTATTCGTTTAGATATGATTAAGACCCTACCAATACTTTATGATCTTGTAAATATTGTCCAGTAAGTAATAAAACTACTTAAAAAATGCAATCAAACATTTTCACTCAATAAATTTTGTCATAGCTTACAATACAAATCACGTAATAAAAAGAATTAAATAATTGATTCGAAGTGGTCTGTGAATTTAGTTGTTTTACTTATTCCTTAGCTTATGTCAATGGTGTCAATGATCCGTTGAAAAACATAATCTTATAAGGTTCTAAATATCTGGTTACGTCCTAACGGATTTCGAAGGGTAATTCGCAATTTTGCTCACGTAAAACTGATCGATTGAGATTTGCTTCTTTAAAAGGAAGGAAGTTATTATTTGAGGTGATCGACCTGTACCGTTAGACACCTATTCCGAAGGCTTGCAGTGATAGCATATTTTGTTTGTCGATAGCACGGATTATTAGAACACGATGCATATTCATATAAATAAACGTGATGCACATGATAATACTGCACTAAAATTTCTTGTCTGAGAATACATGGACATGCTATATCCACAGTTATTTTTGCTAACATAAAATAATATGCTAAAAGGAGTTTAGCATATTATTCTATTAGAGTTAATACAATTAATTATTATTAAGTGTACAATAAGTATAATATAACAATATAAAACTAAAAAGTGTCAAATAAATAGCAGTATTTTAATGGAAACGGAAAATGATATCTATAAGAATGATGATAGACTGTCATAGAGCAAGTAGGAAAGATAATTTTGTTATATTCAACTCATTGTAATATCAATAATGGTATGTAGATGAAGTGTTCACATTAGTTTCACGTAATTTGTATATGCAAATGTAAGCTATAGGTACATGACAATACTGTAGAAGCTTTTTATGCACGTCACGCGGCGGAAGTTCGGCGAGGTGCGCCCGCGCCGGATCCAACATGGCGGCGAGAGTACTTCCGGCCAGAACTCTCAATGAAGCTTGCCTCTTAGTTGAATGATATCATTAAAAGCTGAACTCTGTGGTGGGAAGTGAATGGAATGGTCCTAAGTCAAAATATATAGTGTATATAAGTATCGACTGTATAAGTTATAATATAAGTATGATTTACTTTCTGTGCATTGTTTTTGATAAAAATATTCATGTAAATATAATGAAGTGTGTAGCTTGTAATCAGGTTAAAATATTTTATATTAGTAAATAATAGATATATATGATATATAAGCAAATTATATTTATACTCGTATGTTTTCCCACTTCAATTAATTTTTAAAATTACAAACTAAGCAGTAAAAACTCATGTGGTTATTATTTGGTATAAAAAAGCTGCAGCCTAAAATAAACATTAAAACTATATATCAACAATATTGTTGCTGTAAATCACCTAATTGCCTTAACTTTCTACAAAGAACTAAATGTAATATTCTTTATATGTAGATATATTAAGAGAATTTCGCTGAGAATAGTTGTAAAAGCAAAATAATTTTGTTATAACTAAAAACTAGATTAAAATCAGCAAGTAGAAAACTGAACCTGCAGGTAATATGTAGGACGGGTCAGTGCAAATGTTTTCCACCGTAGGATCAAACGCAAGCCTGTTCTGATCATACTGCAACTTATTAGAATTGTTCACTGATTGTTCGTAACTTATCCTCGCTGCATTTAGCGCTTGTTCATAATTCAACCTGTTGTCCGTTTCTGTGTTCTCATATGATTTCACTTTAACACTATAGTCTGAAAAGTTTAGTTTAGTGGCAGTGGACATGGAGAGATGGATCGGCGCCGCACAGGGAGGCCCGGCGGCTTCTCGCGGCTCCACAAGAAGCATGGCGGATACGCACCGCCTTAGAAAACTATTAACGCTTCATTGATACACTTTCAATATTCCGAAATAAGATCACTGTTAAAAGAGAACTAACTGAGTATATTTAAAATTTTTCGTACAAGTAACAGTTGTCACTGTTCTAAATAGTTACGTTAAGCAACAACGCGCTACACTGTTCGCTCGTGACCGCACTGCACCGCTTTGCGCTTAATCGTCAACTGAGCTTTCGGCCTCGGGCGGATCTAGAGAGGGCGGCCGCGGAAAATACTAAACGAGTGGCACGAAGGTAGCCGAGTTCGCCCGACTCCGAACGACGTAGAGAAGTGTGCGTTGCGACCTGTCATGCCACCTGCTACGGAGACCAACTGTTGCGCGACCGTTGATTTTTTTTGCTAATCCACAGGCTCATGAAAATTAGCATACCTTCTAATACTTATTAATACAGTCATGTCTTAATTGAAGGGATAATAATAGTGCACTCCGGTCTATACCGTATGTAATGATGTGTAAAGTATTTTTCCTGTACCTTATCATTTAAGGAAAATACTACTTAATAAACATACTCATTATTGTTGCAATTAAAAGAATTTCTGAAGTACATATATATTTGTTCCAGATAGTATATTATAATTTTGTAATATAAACAGTTTTGTTTAATTTACTTTAATGTTATAGCCATAAGAAGGTTTAATTTTAATAGTATAATATTCAAATACATATTTAATTTTTGTATATTAAAATACTAATAAAAATGTTAAAACTATAAGTATATTACACAATTATTTTATATAGTATATATGGTGTAAAAAATATTGTTTTGTCAGATAACCATATAAATATGTTTGCTTAGGTAACGTCTAAACAGAAATGTTAATTTTAACACGTAAATGTAAAAAAAGTCTGTTGAATTAAGAAGTAAGCTGCAATTACGGTAATGATTATGACTTTAGACGCGTTTGACCTTGACTCGGTGCCTATTGTTTGAAACAGTGACGACTTGGGAACTACTCGGGGCTAAAAAATCGCTTAACTATTAATTATACTACGAAGAATTGATTTTAACGAGTATATCTACGGTAGATATGTAATTTACATGTACCTTAAGTATGTAGTTTAACACATTTGTCTAAGTATTATGTGAAACATTCCCCTTTCCGTTATATTAGTATTTTAAAGTAATCCAAAATTAATGGCAATATAACTGGCTATCATAACAAGCGACTTAATTTGGATATTTAATTGAAGAACTATGTATATATAAGGAAGATTAATCATTATATTATCTAATGTTGGAGTGCGAATATAGAAAGGTAGACAGATGCGCGCATATATCAATTCTTGTTTTTCTAATAGAATTCACGAATGGGATGGGAGGATATACATTAGAGGCGGTGCTGCCGAAATCGGGTCAAGTTACTTAGGGTGGGTCTTTAAGGTCACAAAAGCAGGGACAAGGGAAGGTTCGGGATAATAGGCACCTGAGCACGTGTGCTACCGGATATAGAGGGCTATTGTCTACTGGAGGAAGCGAGTTCGACGTCGGAAGATCCGATTTTTTTATTAGACATACCTATGTTGCATAATTATTAATTTAATACCAATTTATCACCTCATACCTTAATAGAAATAATTGAGTTGCAACCCGTACATATTAGATAAAAATTTTAAACAAATAATATGGTTTCACTTAATTATAATGCAGACGTAAAATATGGTTGATCTTTTAAATCGTTGTGAGTTTTTTTTTCCTACAATTTTTTATTTAGATTTTAGCGTTTAAAGGTTTTGTAATGTAATTAACATAACAACATTAAACTGAGTGCAAGTTTTGAAAAGCGAGCGGCAGAACGAAGCCGAGATTCAATTAGCGACAGAGGCATGCGCTGGAAATTACGAGGGAAATGACTTTTCTATATCTCAACAAATGTATTGCGGAAATAAACATATACGGGATATTGTCTTTGCTCGGCACTAGCTTTTTATAGGAAATGATGTCGTACGAGATTTGCATCACCAAGGATTCTTAGATAAACTACAAACTACCTGAGTGAATATTTTGCTATATTAGCATTTTGTATTGCATTCGCGGCAAAACGTCAGTCGTGACATTTCAGATAGTTCATTAACTACATTTTACTAGGAATGTACATAGTCGGTAACAAAAAAGGACCAATTACGTATGTTATATGCGTAATATCGATCGCAAAAGGCGTAGTAATATTAAAATAACGTCGGTCGATCGCCATGCACAAAGAAAACTCGTAGTCATTCCTTAAGCGTTTAAATTTAAAAATACAATTCACCGAGGAATACCATGCTTTGAATTATATTAAGTGTAAACAATAAAGAGCTAGTGAGCGTATCGACCGCGGCAGGCGACGGAAGTCACAGATAAACAATCTTTTTTAGATAAAATGCTGAAAAAATAAACTCTACATAAATCCGTGGAGTTTGTAGAATATCTTTACTATTTGTGTTTAACAAAAAATATTGTTATAATCATATTTTTAAAGTAAAAATACACATTATAGCAGGAAGATATCTAATTAATAGGTAATTATAATCATTGTGATGTATATCATGTTTATTCACTTATAATTCTCTGTGGTTATACTCGCGTATGTGGTTCCATTTATAACTGTAACAAAATTCATCAAAATCGGTTCAGCGAGTCCTTGGAAAGCGTAATCAATAAATAAACTCGCTGTCAGATTTGTAATATTAGATTGTTTGTGTATGTTCTCGACTAAGACACGGCACAATTTCCTCATGTTTTACTGGTCTTTTTTGCATACAGACAAGTAAATAGCCGTTTTGTGATCCGCGTAATCGAAAGAAATGTTTTTAAATTTTGTTTTATTTTCGAACTCAATATATTGGAAGCTAAATGGTACATCCTTTGTGACTCTTTGTCTGCATTTAATGTACTTACGTAAAGTAAATTGTCGTCAAATATTGCAATGTATTACATACGGCGATAGAACACAAATTAATTTGGATAGATATACAATATAATTTTAAGTTAACTAAAATGTAATACCATATGGCAATAAAAAGTAAAAACACAAAAAATGTTATGCCACAAAGCAAAAACATTTGTTTTCTTTATTGATATTATGGTTTTATGTAAATGTCATATTATGCTAATCGCCTAGTGCCTTATTAATGGCCAAAGTTTTCGTGACCTTTATTTTAATTAAAACAGAGCATCCGGTCTAGTCAGACATACAAAAGTGATTGAGTTCATTAGAAATTCAAAATTTTATGTCCCTTGCCGTGAACTTACACTGCCATTCCAGGATTTCGACAAAAGCATATAATTTTCCGCAATTATTTTTTATGTTTCGGCACTTTAATGAACGGCATCTAATACAAGGCATAGTAAACCTTAACCACTAACAGTACGGTAGTGGCCTGTATTTTAAATTGGAGCGCGCTAGCGACGTCACTTCCGGTACCAATTATTTATTCCTCTCGGCCTCCATAATGTGACGAGATGGCACACTATACGACATTTATCTACGTTTAAATTCGGGACAGTTCTGAGAACGTTATGATTATGACATAATATTATTCTTAATTTAAATTTATACTATCATCTGTAGTTATTTAGCGATCTCTATACCAATTTTGTTAATAATGTTTGATGTTGTGTAAGACCCGAAGAACCCTAAATATCTCTACTAGATGAGCTTTTTAGCCAACAGTAAGTACAAATTGTGTAATATTGAAAAGTCACGGCTTTGATTTCCGGTTAATTTCAAAGTTTATACAATATTTACTTTCCTCAATCTGAACATTGAGCTATAAACATTCTGGATACAGCATTTTGTCAAAAATAGGTAAATTTAGAAATTTTATAATATAGATAAATTAATCCACAATCAACAAATAATAATGGCATATGGCTAATGTATTAGGTACTACAAAGTGAGCTGCCCGCTGGGCTCCACATGAAAATTTCAATAATATTCTAGTGAATTCAATGTTATTACAACATGTGTTTATTTTAAATTATTGTTATTTTTTTTTGCATCCATATCCTGAGCCTGTACAAAACTTTTCTTGTTTAATAATTATTATCGAAAGTTAAACTTTGTGACAAAATAGTAGATAATAACAGTAGTCCGACCCATGTCCAAGTCTCGACATTGTTGTGACAGCGATATCACTTGGTTTCATGAAGGACACCCGCCTACGCCGTCCGTACCCTGCGCTCCACCGATAAGATATACACTTATATTGTTTTTAATTTTAGGAAAATAAAATTATTTTCGAATACGAAAATAATTTTAAAAATTTGTATCAGCCCATCTTTTGAGGTTTGTATCTTCAGTTTTTCGGAACAGATAAGGTGAACGTAAAACTAACCCTTACTTTTGGTTATAGTTATTAATAATAAAATTATAGTTTTATGAAACTATTCGTTGTAAGTGATTTTGAAGCGTAAAAAAAGTCAAATTTTAAAAACTACTTTAATAGTTATAACAATAGAAGCGTAATTACTGTCAGAAAGACACATGATCATAACAATATTACATTACTGATATGACGGTAATTAGTTAATTGTTTCTTAGAATTCATGTAGTTATTGTAGTTTGTTGAGGTTCAGCATAAGAATATTTTATAATACCAGTGCTAACCACTACCTTTATTATTGTGTACTACTGGTGGTTAATTACGGATGGATAATATAATGTAAATTTTAATATGTACAAAAAACAAAACATTTTGTTTTCATTTAAAAATAATTAAATAGACACAAATTCTTATGGACAAAATAAAAAAAAAATTGAAAATCATAGAAACAGCAAGCGATTTAGTACCAAATGATAATGGCTCGAGTATTTGTTTTTGCGAAGGATTCCTTCAATGGGAGCAGTGCACTGCAAATAACGCAATTAATTGAATTCGGCACTTCAATGAGGCCGCCAGCGGGCTTTGTCGGTACTCGAAGCCGCTCCTTGTAACACGACACTAATATTGAAGGTTCATCATCTGCCTTAAAGTCTCGTAATTCTCGTAAACTCCTTCGCCCGACATAATTCCCACACTTATTTGGATGTACGAATTTATAGAGGTGCAAGCTGAAACACCTGCGTAATTCGCGAACAAAAGACTTCTTCAATTTCAACGAACAAGTAAGTCAATACCTTAATACCATTCGTAAGGATTATAAATATTATTCACATCTTTAAGTAGATACATCACTTAAACCGATTTTAATATATTGCTGGAATACCCTTTGGGTTTTCTTTTCAAAACTAAGTAGGTACTTAGGGTTTTTGAAATTTAAAATACAGTAGAGTAGCAAGTCTTGAAATGCTCTCATTTGCATACAGAACAATGTACAGTACAACTGAAAAATACTGAGTTAACTGTGGTACCGATAAGTCGTTATCTGCCCGACTGTATTTATTTGCAGACTTCCACGAAACACAGTGGTATTCTATTGTTCTAGTTATTTAATGGAAATATATAAAACAAAGTTTCACACTCATAAGAACAAAACTATTTATTCTCAGGACTTCATCCGCTAGTGTGTTTTATTTATTTTTCCGGAGAAAATAGCGATGCACGAAATATTTGATGATCATCTAAAATATTAATCAGAAAAAATAGATTCAAAAACATCATTCAACAGTGACTCTGTAAGTTCCTATTAAAACTAGTAATGAGCACTGTTTGTGTGATGATTTTGGCCAAGTAGAATAATCTAATAGTCCTTTTACTCGTAATAAGATTCGGCCATTCATATAGTTTCTTATTTTTGAATAATGGCGCAAGTTTTTCACTTTGTTATAATAGAAGAGATGTTGTTGTAAAGCTTTACAAATAACCACTAAATGATAATCCGAATGGTTAAAATAAAACTTATAGATAACTTTTTGATTAGTTAACTTTTACGGGTCGACAGTTTAATGTTATTATAAAGGGAATAAAATTTTATTGATCCATGAAATGTTATCGCGACTAAACATTTAATTTGAACGAAAATAAAATACTCGCGATAAGGATCTTTTTTGAATATTAAAAACTTTTGTGACTTGCCTGACCCCTTATCCTTTATTTGGATTCTTTCATTTATCAACAATCAATTTACGAATCGAATCAAGGCCACCTGAAAATGGAATCACCTGAGTGAAAAAAATACTATGATTGTAGGGGCACTTCGCAAGGGCCCTTGTTAGGGGTTCATTGAAGGGGCCCTCGGTGGCGAACACTATAAATACAGAGAAGCACCCTTGCTCTTTTCGTTTGCCTACCCTTAAAAGCTGGCCTTCTTTATTTCATACCTGCCTTGTTAAGAATGTATTATATTTTTTTGGGGTTTTTCTAACAAAGGATGAACATGTTCTATTTAAAATTGTGATAATAATTAAAATTTTATTTCTAAGGTACATAAATATCACATATATTTGGTTTGATGAATACTTACTAGTGGTTAACATTTTCGCAAAAGCCAATTCCCGATAGGTATAGGATAACGTGTTAAGATTAAAATGATTAATCGAATGTTTAGTGCGTATGTTTATCAATTTTATGCTATAATTAGTTTATTGTGTTGATTTACGTAATTCAAAATTTGAAAAGGTCCGCACGTGCGCAGGAGTATATCGGGTTGCAACGGAAGTTAGTTGAAGCACAATGGTTCCCGGATGTGGCCGCTTCAAATGACACGTATCTTTTTATTGATATCGAAGAAAGTTCAATATTTTCCCTATCAAGGTTCTTCGATTGACGCCTGAGTGGGGTGTGAATGATATATTATTAGATTATTCATCTCGAATGACTAGCACGTGCCCGACGGGATTATCTTAAGATTTTTTTATATTAATTTATATAAATCTTGAATGAAATATGTGAAACGATTTGATAAAAACAGTTTTAAAAGTATAATTCCGAAAAACTAATTGTCTCCCAACCTATATACTATTATATAATAAGTATTCTACTACGTTTGACGTTTTTAATAATTGTTATAAATTATTATTTTTAATACATACGTCCCATTAATATGCTACTTTTAATCAATTTTTAAAGTAATCTATTTGTTACTTAAAACGTATTTGCTACAGTTTTAAGTTAACTGAATTAATTATGTAACTTTTTAACCCCGTATGTAGATCAAACACAAGGCCTTAGAATATTTTTTCTTTAATCGTAATTAAAAAAAGTGAAAATGTCCGTTAAGGTATACTATAATTGAACAGAACCTAGTCTGGGCGGAGTTGAGTGATATATCGTTCAATAAAAGGGTACAAGGCGTTCTAAAGATTACCTAACTTCTAACTTTACCACTTTATGGATAATTTATCTTGATTGGTCAATGAGAGTGAGTCACGGTCTTTAAATGTAACTAAGAATGTGATGGACTTAATTTAATTTTAATGCGACGGTTAAGATTGCAGATTGCAAATATTTTAAGTCTCGTAATATAACTGTATAGAAATTTGTTACAAGAAACGCGAAATTGGAGACGAGTTATTACATAGTGCTTAAGAAAAATCTTATGACAACCATAGACAGATCAACGTAAGGTTAACTAGGCGATATTTGTACAAATTATTTATTATTAAAAGTCTGGTTGTTAAATTTAAATTTAATAATTATTTGCTTCTTATTTGTACGATTTTTCTAAATATTTCTCAAAAAGTTGTTACAAATATAGTCTGCGTCTGAAAATATGTATAGTACACTGTAATGCCTTCAAAAAATTTTATACGGCGAGACGCGACCACGAATGTCTCAGTTCGTTAGATGTGATGCAGAGTGTGTTGTGTTGCAAGTAATACCGTGGTTCCGAGGTGCAAGCGTACGTCCGGCGATTAGCGATTGGCGCAACGCGAGGATGTAAGCGCTGCCCGCAGCTTACGACAGCGCGGATGCCTCGGACATTGCACACATACATGGATATTCACGTATGTTATTGCTTAATTTATAATATACTTTTTGTATAAGTTGTTTTGTATATATTAACCTTCGTGTCAACGGTCTAATTGCATTATTTTTTAACGCTCGAGTTATTGCAAGGACATTGTGTTTTAATGCACATAGGAGTTGTTTTATTTTAATAAAATTGGTATTATATTATATGTACTAGTAATTTGTCATACCCACTCGTAAATTTAAAGAAAAACGACATTTCATCTGATTAATTCAGATTTTTTTATCGGAGGAAATTTATATAAATATAAATTAATATGATTCTTTCCAGAATCTACAGTTTGTCACTCACCACGCCACACCATGAGCGGGTCCAGCTCGTTGGAGTCCCTTGGGCGAGAGCTTGGGTGCAAAAACATTTCTTAACCAGAATCTAACTTTGCCATATTTATCACTAGCACTTGTCACTGAGTCGACTTCTCGACTACTTTCTGCTACATAGCACAGTTATTAAAATACTAAATTTCACAAATAACCAGCATGTACTTAAGTTTATCAATCAATGATAAAAATGTAATTTATAAATATAATTGTTAAAGAACTTTAGAAAATGAAAATGCAGTAAGAAAAGTTACGGTTCTTAAGACAAAGAACAGTGCGGTGTAGTTGTAGCTGAAGACTGGCCTGTGTTGCCAACAATAGCAAGTGAAGGCATATGGAAGGGGTGCAACCTTTCGTACATCAAAACGATAAGCGATATTAATGCCTTCAATGCCATTTATTTTGCACAAAGTTGTTATACCGATGCCACATAAGTCATGATAGTAGTTACGAAAATCAAGACTTGGTGTTATAATTATACGTCTCCATGTATTTGGTAGGTATATTCACCCGATGTAAAAAGTAAACCGCTGTTTATAAAATGGAGACAACGACAATAACACTAAAATTAATTTGAAAATAATTAACACATGATCTGTACCATACATCTGAGAATTTGTCACAAACACGAATCTTACGTTTCTAAATAAATATTCAACATCAAAGAAATCTCTGATCTTACATCAACCATAGTTATAACATGACAATATTTTAAAATATTGCTATATCATTAACAGACGTTTCATTTCATCCGGTTTTAATTTAAAATTTGCTTACAACCTGATTTAACAAAGACGCCATAGTATTTACAGTTTAATAATACATTATAAACACATATATTGTATTTTAATCTGTGCTATAAAAGGAATACAAGTGATTATTAAGTTACGCACGTGTAATTCTAGTGTTATGAAAAGAAAAGATGACACATACATATGACAAGACGCTCACAGGCCTCGCGGGCTGAAAGAGAGCGGAAAATCGACGCCAAGGTCGCGTTGCGGCACCCGCAGCCCGCCCAGCCGACTGGAAACTAGTTGGTACTCGATTGGACATTAATGATGTTTTCTAACTACTGTGTTGCTTCGAGGGTTTCAGTACAATTGTATTGAAGATAAATATGGAAGTAATCGTTGTACAAGCGACTGACTGTGTATTGAATTTGTAAGGTTAGCAGATAGGCCGAAAGTGACTATTTCAACATAGTGCTTCGAATCAAAATTACTAGTGTTTATATTATTTAAGTAATGTGATTAATTAGATTTTTTTAAGTTTTTTATGAGATTTTGGATTTGTACCTAATAGTATAATTATACAAATTACCGATCTAAATTGATACGAAAAAAAAAACATAGAAGACAACGCATACTTATTTATATCTTTGTAATTTTATACTTGTATTCGATCTGTGTCTCTTCTTTGTTATTGGTCGACTAATTCAAAAATTGTAAAGTTGTTTATTGATAGTAACTATAAGATTTCAATACTATAGTTACTGGTAAATGATGCATTATACTTCAATTAGATTACACGAAGCATTTGTGATAAATTATACATGTGCTAATTATTTATATGACAATACCGTCAGCATGTTGAGCATGCGGCACGAAAAGGTGTGAACACTATCTGGTTGACCGTGGACCACCCGTGTTAACGATGTCAAGAGGGCTTCTTGTCTCTTAGTTAATTTATTATTTCAGTAGCAGAACGTTCGCGGCTCCCAGTCAAAACATCCCGCTGCGATGATTTATAACGCAGTAAACGCCGTTTTATATCTAATGGAAATGAGCTTTTATACGTGAGATTGCGCAGCCAACCCCTGCGATTGTAAAGTTTAGTTTAACTATCTTATATTTCTACTTTAGCGGGATAGTATTATGAATGGCAAATGCCATTTATAGCGGCACGTTGCGAAACTAGAAATTAAAATAATTAAACTTTTTTTATTGATATTTGTAAAACATGCAGGATTTAAGTAAATATATTATAATTTAAGACAGCTTAAATGATATATTGTAAAAGTGAAAGGCAGTAATAACTGTTTTAATGAAGTATATGCATGTCAAAGTTATAGTCACTAACCGTGGTATATAGTGGTTTTATCGTTAGTAAGGGTCGTAACTAGTTAATAATTGTAGGGTTATCGTGAATGGTAGTTTAATGAGAGTAACTTTACCGCCGGAGATAAGAAGCGCCTATCTTTATGAGTAGATAGCTACTAGTAAGATTATGATTATAGCATGTTAAAGCAATTTAAAAATGCTAACGAACACCGCGAACGCCTCGTGAGAATATACGAGTATTACAAGTGTTCAGTGTTAAATAATAGTATGATAAAGGTTATAGAGACGAATATGAGACAAGGTGTTATAAATTTAGTTTTTATTTATATTATAAGGGGGCAAACGAGCATACGGCAAGTGATGACCGTTGTCTGTAAAGACATGGAGACGGGTTGCCGGCCTTAAAAAAAACGTTTCTTGATGTCAGTCAACAGCTTTTTGCCGCTGTTTTTTAAGGTAGTTCAGATTATATGTATGTTTGTTTTAATTTATGATATACTACTATACGAATCGAGGAATTTCCATGATTTTCTTAAGGCTGTTACAGGCTCTCATTATAAAACGAACATACTTACCAGTGTTGTTATTATTGTTGTAATGGTGTGCTGGAGGTGGGATGTAATCGGGTAGCTCAGGCAGACAAACATTACTTTCGTACATATTTGGCGGTACATTCGCAAGAAGTGATCTCTCCTTTTCAACGTCTGTAACAAGCATTTACAAAATGTTAATTCTCAGAATACTTTTTTACTAAACTAATTATTAAAATTATATTTGGATTTCTTTGGAATCCCTTATCGTCCTCCTTTGGAATCCTTTAGATTCGTTTATGAACTGCACTAACTATTTTTAATAATAAATGTATGTGAAGTATTATCTAAATCTTTCCATTTTGATAAAGTTGGTTTGAAATGAAATCGTATGTTCGAGTGAGTGGTATAAAATATTACAAAAATGTGGTCAAATGTGTCTTACCCTTTTGGAGAATTTCTAAGTGTTCCCACAGGATGTCTCCCATGAAGGCTGGCGCACGAGCCACGAATTCCTCTCTGCCCATAGCGCAGATGTCTTTTCCTTGCGCCCGAGCAAACTGTTGAAGTGCTACGCCTTCGAGTGAAAATTCGCGTGCGGCCCAACGCAGCCACGCCGCTACTGCTGCCTCACTCCATTGTCGCGGATCTGATAACAAATAATGTTTTTTTTTAATTATTCTGAAATATACTAAACTAACGAAATAGGGCGATCTCTATTTCGTTATTGCTTCGCTAGACGTTATCTAGCGAAGCAATAATGCATCTTATGGTTCGGTTTCAAAACTTTACCACTGTATAAAAATGTCTATGCGTTGGTTGGTAAGATCGTACCTCGTAATGGATGGGCCGATTTTGATGAATTTGTTTTGATCGAAAGCTGACATAATCGAAATTGTACTTATCTATATTATTATGTCGGAGATAATTAAATCATTTAATTTTATTCTTGCCACATTAATGGACAAATATAGATAAGTATATAATTTAAAGAACAAATATGCCGTAGTTAATAGTTATTAGGTATTCTCTCTTTTAAGATTTCTCAGCCAGACTGTTTTGTTAATTATTTAGTGTAATATTTAAGAACTGAGGCGGATACTAAGTAGCCCGTTAATAATTGACAGAGGTCGAAGAAAATAATGACTTATATAGAGATGATTTGATATTAGAATAATTAGACTTAATTTTTTCCAGTATCTTAATACAGAATAGCGTGTAAAACAAAAACTGATACATACTGATAATATAACAATTTATTTTTGTTAAGTTTATGAGAAAATATATACCTAATGTGTGAAAATAAAAAATATTTGGAACTGTCACATATGATTTCAATCTAAAGTGATAAATTGTTATTATGTGTTTTGTATTTAATATACTAGAAGTTCCTTGCCTACTCGTATTAAATACAAGACGATATTATGACTCCACGTATTTGGCTTATAAATATTTAAAACTTTTTAAAGAACAATAAATCCAATAATGACTGAAGGCCAGATAGAAAAATAATAGCTATCGAATATGAAGCAAGAGGAACAATTAGTCAGGCGGGTTCAGTTAGCTAACTCCGGAACTTGCCTCATGCGCAGGAAGCGAGTAACCTTCGCGAACCCAGGGTTTGATATAAGTGATTTCTATTATTGCTGAAGATGATCAAATTGTTTATTCAATCACAAGAAAACTTCTTATTCCATCAAGGTTCCCAAAACTAGATTACTAAAGATAGATGATTTGTCATTTATTATTTTTAACAGTAAGAAATTTGCAATATATTCATGTTCATGTAATACCAACTATGAATTATGTAAGAAAACTGACAAACGCTCAGCGTTGTAATGCCTTTTTATATCGTACTTGAATAGTACCAATCTAGATATTGTCTCCTAAGTTCTAACGACAAATGTATGAAGTTCATCACAATTGAATGTATGGTGCACATGCATAAGTAAATAAAAAAAGGATTTAAGGCCATTGGCTCTCACGCAAAACCTCGTAGAAAGCTTAATCGATACAAATGCAGTTAAGTGTTACTACTATGTTACAAATTGCGGTATAGGTCGTAACTTGACTTTTTCCTCGAGCGAAAAGCGGGACGAGAGCGAGATAATAATAAATAATTAGTTTAATTACAGCTTTTAGTCAGTGACCGTCTTGGAGTACGGAGTTGTTTATTCTGTTGTATGACTAGGTAGCCCGTGCGGGGAGACTGCGATGTGTAGAGAGTTGCTTTTTATACACGTCGTGAATATGATAAATAGTTTCTATTTCCAGTTGAAAGTTCGGATCATGACTGAACAATGATTTAATAGTTTATCTATATAAAGTATACAGTTAAAATTTTATGTTAATAGACTATTCTACATTTCAGTCATTATCATTATTTACATATTAATTATTCTTTGTATGATTTCTGAAGAAGTCTGGGTTTTATTAAGTGAAATGCCATCGTTTAATGCGATAATATTAATGTTCATTCGGTTTATTTTTATTTTTAGAAACATTAAAACTTGAAACTCGGCGGATAATAACTAGTGACTCAATAAATGAACTCAATCTTACTGATGATTATAAAATTGTCAGGCATAAATCTTCATTAAACATTTATTGCACTCAAGGATAAGCTTGTATTATTTTATTGGTAAATAGAATTGATAAGCTCTATAGAAATTATTAATTGGCGTTTTAATGTTTTTCATAAAAACATATTAAGTTACTAGACTTGTTATATATACGCTAAATAATCTATTGGCAATTTAACTAGATCGAATGGAAGGGGATTTGGGCATAAAAATACGTGAATTATCTCAAAGTTATTATAATAAATTAGCAAACAACATTAAGTGGACCGGATAATGACATAAGTTTATTCAGTTTTATGAAAATTTTATTGAAAATGCATTTTAAACTGGTTTTAATAATATAATTGAGTTGGCTGTAAAGTTGAACAATTAAAACGTATCGTATGATATGTGAATTACGACCTTTAAGTTACCAAAAGTCATTGGATTTTTTAAGTTGTGATTAAAATGTGACTAATATTGATATGCATATAAATCAGCATCAATATATTTTATCTAATGCATTAAACTGGTTTTGATTTATCCTCCATTAATCATCGCTGTATTTTATTATTGCTTTAATGTTCATAGATAAAGTGCAGAAAGTTGAGGTTTAGTTTCACACGTTGAATCTTTACGTAAATTAACAATGATCATTAATATCTTAATAATAGTTGAAATATCGACTAACTTCAAGTGGGCATGATCTTGCATTGTCAATAAATTAATGTTAATAAGTTATCAAAACTTTGTAAGTAGAGTTCTTTTAAAGTATATTACTAAATATAATTCGTACCAATTTTTTCTTTGATTTAGTATTTATTATAGCTACTATCTGACCACAGAGGGAATTTAAGTACTCAACTTGCTAATGCAAATTGTACAGAGCTTGTAAAAACTTAATACGACTATCCTGAAATAAACGATGAGTTATGTAATAAATATATTATCTTTGCAGTTAATAAATATTGAATAAAACATTTTAGACAAGGTTTTCAGGTTTTGGTATACCAAACATGTTAACCTTGGCCTGAAGGAATGATTATCAGGAGTACAGCACGTATTAAGTAATTAAAATCACCTTTCAGGATGGTGAAGGTCGTAAGTTTATTACAATATGCAAATTGTATATTATCAAAATTGAGGTAAATGTTATTTTCGTTATAGCATGCTTAAATGTAACGAAAACAATATAATTTTATGTATGTCCTTCATATCAATTGTAATAATATATTCTTGCTGTAAGATCGACGGGACAGTAACAAAGAAGAAAATCTATTGCAAATTAAGGAATTCTTTGGAATATGTATTGGTTTCAGAATGATCGTGGTGGGCGCTATGAACGGAAGCGCGAATAGACACGGCGCAGACGCACGCACTTCCGCCGATCACGGGCGACGACCCGCCTTGCCACCTGTCTGTTCTATACTCTATGACCAACCACAGCAATATATAGAAATCTTATGTGAAGGCAACATCGTCTCTCTGAGCAAAGTACGGAGGCCGAAACCACAGGTAGAGCGATGAAAGTCGAATTGCGTAAAATATCCATAACAGAAAATTAGTAGACTTACAGTAGGTACTTAGTGTTTATTTGATTTGTTACTGTTAAAATAATCATATGGCCACGTAACTTGTTTGTTTTCTTCTGATCACTCGCGAGGTTAGCAGTAAAATTTTGCCATATGAATCTATTGTATATTAAGTATAAAAGTCTTCAGTGGTGGTCGTCATATGTCCATCACTCGTGATCTATGTACATCTCCTACATTGCATATGCAAATCATGATATCCCAAGCCTCTACAACTGGTTAAATGTGAATTTTATTCCATTAGGATTATAGTCGCGAACAGTCTACTTTTTTATTGAATGTATTAACCGGCTCCACTTGATACATATGCCTGTTACGTTCAGTCCCAGATGTCTTGTATTGTACAAGATACATGTAAGGTATTTCAGATTTTAAAGGCAGATTCCATAACAACATTCGTTTATATTTATTTGTAGTTTGCACTGGTATTTGTAACCAGTACAATATTATAATACTTTTAAATGCAGATTTCATAGTAATTGACGGCAACTTTTTAAAATAACTAGTACAAGGCATTAATACTCGTAATCTTCTTTTTTGTCTTTTTCAAAGTATTAAAAAATATTGTGAGGTATACTGATTTTAAAGTTAATGTAACAAATTATTTTTTTATTTACCTGATTGCGTATCGGTCTCAAAACAGTTATTTATAATTCTGCATTTTATAAAAATTCGTGATTAAAACAAAAGTTCTGATAGTCTAAGGTCCTTTTAAACTAGAAAATTATTATAGCTTATAATTAAATAAGGAGCATAAATAAAATTGTTCGATTAAATTCTAGGTAATAGTATGTTTTACAGCTTAAAAGTTATTAACTGGAAGAAAATTATAGAACTCCCTTCATAGAAACATTTAAAACAATCTTTGTTAAAGAGCTTTTAGATCTCGAACAAATTATTATTTTAATATAATGCGTATCTTTGTGGTTTTATGGGTTTTCCTTCCTGTTAGTAAAACAGAAAAGTTGAATGAATAAACAGGAGCCCTCAAAATAATATACTGTAGCGAATGAGCATTATAATATATCAAATTATTATTACAAGTTACATTTTGTAGTTTTACAAAGTAGTGACCAACATGAACATAACGTAGTTTTATTTTGTATTTTAGATTTAATTAGTAATTAAAATTTTGTTTAATTTATACTTACCCAGTTCGATTTCGGGTTTCACTAACCATACTATTTTTCTACGTTTTATAATGTTATATAATTTTACGTCAAAATGGTTACCTAACATTAAAATAAATTGTAAGTTTTAGGTAAATGTAATTTCTGAGGAAGTTTAATGTCGCTTACCTTTAGGTACACCGAGACGCAGTTGCTCCTTCTCCCAGGAGGCGAAGGTAGCTTTTAGCGCCTCGGCCATCTTTTTATTCGTGCCCGGCGTTAAGGGCGGCACCTGCGACGGGATGTCTGTAACAAAAAAAATAGTTCTAGTAAATAAAATTTAATTTATATGTGAAATGTGTATTCTCCTTGACTTATATGTTAGATTTTTTTATTAAAGCCTTGTTTTTTATCAATAAACAGATAAGACACATTTCTGTTTAATGTTTTGCAATGCAATGTAAAAGTATTTTAAGAAAATTTACTGGAAGACCGTGACGTAATTATTAACATCAAGCATGCCACAGGCTCCATTTAGTTTGTACATATTTCTCCATTATCTGTTGTCGATCGAAACTGACGATTGACATCGATTGCTTGTTCGGTATGTGTCGCTTCGATGTTCAACTCGATTAACGATCCGATCGTAAACGCATTTTAGACTGTATTGCTTTAAAATTGTAATTTTCATTTAAATTTAAAGCGTCGCTTACGTACCAAATATAAATCAAAATAATGAGAAAATTTTATAGTAATTAAACATCAAACGATATTAGAGTTCTCTTCCAGTACAAAGAAATGTGTAGAACAATTTTCATTACTAAAATTTACAACGTAATAATTAATTCGGCGTTGTCAAAGCATATTTAAGATAAAAATGTACGTTGAGCGGTGGGTACCGTTTAATCAGACGAGAGGTTCATCAAACCAGATAATTATCTAACATTTTAATTACTTCATCTATTATATTTCTTACGTTGTACCTATAGGAAATTAATATTTGATTTTCAAAATAAATCATATATAACAAGCACGATTGCATCGGCTATGTTGCATAGGTAGATGCTAGTTTCATTCATAAGTGCGCCAGGTTTGATTGTGGATGTGTGTGTGGGAGTACAGCTGTGTGCACTTGCACACCTGCCGACCAGTTCTGAGATGTAGAGATTTGTACTCTTCGACTCCCACGGTCGGTGCCCGCTCTGATCTAGCAGAATCGTTCAGATCAATTTATTTATATTTTTCATACTTTTCTCTTAATGGTTTACGACTAAAAAGACACAATAACGTGATAGGTAAGTTGGTTAAAATACAGATTTGAAACTCAATTTAGGCGTCCTGTCTCTTTTAGTAAGGTAATTCACAAACGTATTTTAAGCTTGTTTTACTGATCTAGAATAAACCATGTTATTATATTTTCAAGTCCTAAATCCCTGGTGCCTAATATATGTCGGGTTAGGCTAGAAATATGTTCAATATTCTCAGTTTGTTAAGTTTAGTAAGTATATAAAAACAGAAAAACTCGGCTAGGACATGCCGGGACTGGTACGACATTAAAAAATTGGAAAAGTTAACATCTGTCAAAGATTTTGAATGTATTTATTATACGTTATAAACATTTTATGATTTAAGTATTAAAAATGACCTTCAGAGTACAATAATAGTTAAATCTTGGTGATTTATTCGCACCTGCACTTGATGCAACGCATACATATGCGTAAATTATACGTATTATGAAGGTCTTTAAAAACGAGAAGTGTATATGTTTATTATTGTATATTAGATATTATAAATCTTTACAAAAAACCTTTCTTAAAATTATTTAAAAAATGCTATCTTTTTTATGATAAAACTTCCGTGTTGTGATAAAATTCCTGGATTAAAGGAGAAAAAGCGCGTTTGAATGGGATTTTCTTGTTTGTATGCCTCAATAAATACTGCACTGACCATTGACACTTTTCCTTGAGAAAAGCGAAGACGAAGTGAATAAGAGTTAATTATCCAATTGTTTTATTAATTTTTTGACGCCTACAGAAGTACCCTATATCTCGTAAATTACTTTTTTTTGTAGTGTGAGAAAGATTTTCCGACAAAAAAGCTTTCTTTAATCACAATTAAGAATAAACATTTTAAAGCGTCGTTATTATTTATAGAGTTGCTTAAATGTGCTATTTGACGAAATGTATTTTATTTTTATGGCTTTGACATGTAACGTGAAACTAATTAAGAATAAATACAACTTCGATAACTTTTCTTAATGTTTTTTATGTATTATATGCGCTATAAAGTTTTTAGTGTTATAGTCGATTGTTTAATCGTTATATGTCCGTGTGTAAGTCTACTGTAACGTTATTTCCTACTCTTACTTATACGAGTATAAAGATCAGTTCGCTGTCTGACATTTGAAATGACTAGATTTGGTTTTCTTTGGCACATCTTAGACAATCCGAAATTATCTTTTTGTAATATTTTATTGTAAACAAGACTATGATTTACTTTCTGTAAAATTTAAAGAATTTTATAAATAAACGTTTAATTCTTTTAGCTACGTCAGACAATCATCTAGTGATATATGATATGTAATGTAGTGTACACCTGGCATTTTTATGATGTAATCACACAATGATGTGTAACACCACATAGAAAATAAATACCATGCTATTGCCCAGTAAGCTTTGACGTAGATTTTAATCAATATATATATTATACTTTTTACATTTACATATTTATTTTATTAATAGTGGCTTATAAAATTTAAAAATAAATTGTTTACAAATTTGCAAGACTTAATTATAGCATTTCCTATGTGCTATATCAATTTCAGGAATGGCATTTTGTGTTATAAAAACCGTGTAGTGTCAAGATTTCCGCTTCCCTCATTATAGTAATGAGAACTGAATTATTTAAAGTGTAATTGTCGTGTATACTTTTCGATTGGGCTCATCCGTACAAATCTTTGGTAAAAAAATATATGATTTCTTATTGTATTAAGGTCTTAATTTACTAACTATTCTACATTATTTTACTTATCTACTGTTACTGTACTTTGGGTTATAACGTAGTACATTTCTATGTTCTTAGTTACAGTTGCTTTTGAAAATAAAAAAATAAGTGTATGCAGATATAATAGTCATTAAGGCTTTTAATGATCGCCCATAAATAAATAGTTACATGTGATATTGAAAAATACTTGGTAGTTTTTGTACATAGACGTTGTAATAATTTCCCGAATGCACTGAGCTTCTATAGTATTACAATTTTCATTGTTTTAGTTTTGAATTGGATGCTAAAGTCTTGGTGCTATATCAGTGGTGTGGGCCGAATTTTGAATGGCGTAGATAACGGCACAATAGACAGGAGATTCGGCCGGCTGATCACCAAATAATGCCAACTTCGCATTTAGCCTTCAAATGTGTATTGTGCTAATTAGAATGGTATGGAAATTTCGGGAAAATTTTAATGTCAATGCAGAACTACCACCACCTAGATATTTTAAGATATATTTTTAGTTTTGTGAAGGTTAATAAATCTTAATATTTAAAACAAAATAATTATCGTAGATTATGACCTTGAGTTAAATATTTTCTACAAAGTATTTTGTAAAATACTTACATAATACTGTATGTAAATAACAATTTTTTAATAAATTTCGAGTATAAGCTTTATAATTTTAACGACTGGAAGATATGCGACGCTTTACATTTAAAAACATGATAATCCTTTTTGGCACCAAATTGGATGACGAGTATTATTTTTAAAATTAATTAATATTAAAATGTTAACTTCGTTTTATTAAATTTTTATTCGCTGCGACTAAAATTTTTTGCTTTATGGACTGAATAAATTAAAGAAAAACGTCCCTAACTGGTCGATATTATCGTAAAAATATGCGAATCCAAAATCAAAGAAATTAGCAACCGGAAACACTATATAATATTTTAATAAAAAGGTAAAAAATTAAATCCACTAATGAAATCTTGTTAATTTACTCATAATTTAGTCGTTAATTAGGTTTCGCAACATACTTGTTGTTTTCATCCTAGTAATATTTTGATCGATTATTTTTATTAAAACCTACTTTTACATTTAATAAGCTTATTACAATTTTCCTAATATGCCATATCTAGAAATGTTCCTATATAATGGAGAACTATTGCGTTTATATATGTAAACTATGTTCAACAATTAAAACGTAGTACCCTGCAAAACAATTATTTTTATTACTATCTGATGACAACAGGTGTCGAATAAGGGTAGTCGTGGGGCGATAAGCTTTCCACTTGTTGCAATGTAATTCACGTTGAGGGCTATGAAGATAATATCTACAAAGCTTGTTATGATTGTTTGACATGCCAAATATTGATCTAGTTTCTAATATGTATTTGGATAGCGTTTTGAATTATAATTTTCTGACAGGTAACAGATTTGTATTTCTGAGAGGTAATCTAGAAAACATACCTTTAATTAATAACTCATATTATAGACTTTTGGCTAGAGTATTTCGTGAGGAAATATTGTTAACAGTGTAATAGTGTCATGTCATACAATAGACTATACGAGTAGAGGGCAGAACAAAAGCTCGTGCCATTTTTACCGACTATTGTTTGCCGTTTGAACTTGGTACGTCGCGTGACGTAAACGACGCGTGCAGTGGTTTGAATTCAGAACATATTATAAACTAGCTTCTGCCAGCGGCTTGGCTCGCGTTCATGTCACATTTGAAACGCACTTCTAAATGTGTATCTCAGTATTTTTGAGAAAATTTATTAAACTATAATTTCTTCTACTGATTGATTATATGTATAGAACTATAGAAGATATATTTAAAAAAACTCATTTGTGTTCGTGTGCAACCAATGCCCGACCAGTCTAAGCTGAATTCTATTCGTTATACTAAATGAATCTGTCCACTTTTGTTATGTTACCTAATATAAATATTTATTCATAATATATAATTATTATAATTATATATAGTTGACTAACTTTTAGCCAATGTACCTGAACAGTTATGTTATACCGATTTGTCGAACGATTATGCAACGCGGTTCTTTAAATGGCTATAACTTTTCACAACTGTATAAGTTTACTACGATACAATAGTGAAACCTGTATAGAAAGCGGTTCAGCCGTTTCCGACATTAGTGGGAACATAGACACAGACACACTGACAAAAATTAAAAATATCGTTAATTTGGGTTCTATTAGGTTAAAGTCCCCGATTAATAGTTTTTCTCAAAAATCTTCAATGTACAGACATCAATTACTTACATTTAAATTATATTATAAATAGATTTTATTTTAACAGTTTCTCTTACATTAAAATAAATAAAGATAACTTAGATTTTCTTTGTGGGTTGTTCAGAATAATGGTATTATGGTAAAGAGAAGTCATGCTTTGGTTCTTCTCTTAGTCGGAATATCATTTAATTGTTATCAAAATTAAGTAATTATAAATGACAATAAATGAGGTTGATACTATTTTTTATAATAGCTGTTTAGGAATCATTCATATGTCGTCCACTAATATGATATGTAGACAATAGACGAATGATCACGAATGTAGGCGAGAGACCTTTGCTCAATGACAGAGGCGGCTCGGGCGCATCATCTCATTGAGTGCGCACCGGATGGGCCAATCAGCAGCGTGAATGGACGCCCCCGCGCTGCTGTCCGCTGTTAACTACTATAGTATAGTTAAACTCATAAACCGTTTTATCAAGACTAAACTATAATGTACGACGTTCTTCTAAATGCACCCAAAATTCAAACATAATCTCGGAAACGATTTGGAACTATAACGGGTGTTAGGGAACTGCTTCCCAAAGCGAAAACAGATGATAGCACTAGGTCTATGGTAATGGTACAGAAAAAAAATCGAAGCTGACTAAAAAAATATCATGTTTTTGAAACGTTTTATTAGCGTTATTTCCCTCCATCATGTTAGTCCAGCTGTTTTTGTTATTATGCCTCATTGCTGATACTTTTTTTAGTAAAGTAATGTATTTTTTTATTAAATTATTGTTTCATTTAGCTATACTAACATGATGGAGCGTAAATAATGCTAATAAAACGTTATAACAAACATGTTTTTTTTTTAATCAAAATTGATTTTCTTTCCATCCCATCATCAAAGATGTCATTAGTACTATCATCTGTCTTCGTTTTAGGGAGCGGTCTCCTAACACCCTGTATTGTGATCAATTACTTTACGGTTTTCATGGTCCATTTTCTAACGTATGATTACCGTACAACTGGGGCATTCAGTTTCACCTTCCTTGTGAAATTAATGGCAATACGAGTTACTTATAGTAGGTATACAGGTACACACGTGCTCTATAATGCATATTCTATAAAACATAGTTTTCCAGAATATACCTATAGTGAAAATTGCGAACGAGGTTGTTAATTTTATTTTTGTGATGACTGGCGGAGTGATGTTTGAGCACACAGAGCTGTCTATGGTTGGAGCATTCATCTTTATTTTTTGTTTAAGGTGTGTATAAAAAAGACAGATATTTAATCAAAATTTTACTTTGGTTAATCATTTGAAACAGTACCAGCGAATTACTACTTCATAACAATATAACAATTAAAGTATACTCATCTCAACTACAAAAAATAGGCATATAAACTACAAACACTTCAACGAGTACAAAGATAGCATGGCAGTTTTTGTGGAGTGTAATTAAACTACATGGTCTAGTTTCTTTGTTACAATAAGTGTAAATAAAGTGTGTAATGCAAGTACTATAAATATGCATCATTAGGATTCCTCATTAGGCATGATATGACACAATCTGTCATATTTTAAGAAGTCTGTGACGATCTATCTTATTTGATATTTGCAGAATATTATATATTTTATCTACTTAAAAAAAATTGAAGACAATTCAACCAGAAACTGACATTTGCTATGTGTTTATATTAAAATACTTTAATAATTTTATTAGTTATTTACCTACATAGCTTCTACGGCACTTTACGAACATAAAATACTCGTTAAAATGAACAGTTATGTTATAAGTACTCAAGTAAACGTTTTATAACTAAGCAACTGTTGATGCTTGAGTGAAGAAATGGAAATACTTTGATTGGAAACTAATGAAAACTTTGGAATCAATATATGAAACATCTATGAGACTTTAGAGGTTAACGTAAAGTAGCGTAAGCAAACAAGCTTAGATTCTCACTGTCGGTAGCAAGGTCTTCACTTTCAAGATCATCAGAGCGCAGAGTAATTCATAATTGCAGTAATGAGAGGTTCTTGCATAACCGTTATTGTTATTTGATAAGCTCCTGCGGTAATTAATTGCGAATTAGTGAACTTTCGCTGTCACTGTCCGAATTTTACATAATTTTTCCTTTGATCTACACATTTATTATATTCAAAAGTAAAGTCATAAATTAAATACACATATACCTATTTGAGTCTGAATTTTAGTTAAAGCTATATTCCTAAATTTCCCTGGATAATTAATTATGGAACATCATTTCAAAGCAAGACCGGGATTTCGGTACCAAAAGTTCCATGTCGTCAAATGATACGCATCGGAAACAATACGTTTTCTGTTTTCATATATTTCTTAGTCACGGCGCGTTAACATTTGGGACAAGTGCAGGCGAAACCAAGAGCGTTGCGTCTGCTTGCGTCACTCCGCGAGGATGATACTTTGGATTTTCACAACCGACAATTGTGTTGCAAAAATACCAATTCTGCAAATGGATATTGTGTACTTGGCTCATTTGGCTTAACATGTTTTTTTAAGTTGTGGCTTTGCAAGACTAAAGTTCATATCAAGTGGTAGACAACGTATATAAGATTATTTTTCGAAAAGACGTGTAAAATACTTGACCGTGGAACTGAAAGTGATTAGGTATTTCCTGAAGAGGATAATGGATAACATTTATTTTTTCCTGCACGAACTCACCTTTTGGCTTATTGAAAGCTTTCATCATGACTTTGATTCCCATGCCTGCAATGGCCGCCGTCGCCTCGATATTGTCTGCCACCGGGTCTTCAAAATTATGCTGTTAGCCGTTTGCAGGTTACAATTTCTAATAGTTGTTGAGCACTTTTGTTATCTACAATGGTTTCTGAATAGTTTCTAATATTCACAATATATTACAACTAGTTAATTAAGATCAATAAATATCACACTGTTTCTATTTGACTGTCTTAAAATCAGTTTAAGCACTCTTCACTGTTTTTCATTTTGTTGATAGAATTGTTTGTCAAGTCACGGTTGAAAAGTTCTTAACTTGCGTGCTAATGCTCATGTTTCATTTTGGGGCGACTGTATTAAGTTAGTGATTAGTGAATTTTGCATTCGACTCCGCTTATGAAACACTTTTATGGTTTATCTTTTTCAATTAAGTTCGTCAATGGTTGCTGTTAAGTATAACCGGTTTGTTGCTAATAAAACAACAATAATTAAAAGATAAGCGATGCGTTAAGTTACAAGGTAACGCTCTCTATCGCTATTGACTGTTGTTTAAATTGCGAGTGAAATTCCCACAGGTGCGTAGTACGATCCGGCACAGGCGTTTCCGGCCTGATTCCCCATTTACCAGAACGTTTCCCGCCGGTTCCAGCCCTCGCCCGCACCACCCTCATTTAACCCCCCATCGCACTCACTGTTCACACACGGCCCGCCAGGCCGTGACGGACAATTTTGCTAACTTTTGTGGCTACCGTTAAAGTGCACGTACAGTTTTATGGACTCTGTTACAATTAAGTTCAAAACCTCAAAGTTATTACAAAGCTGTTAGCTTGATTCGAAAACGCAAAGTTTTCGTTTCGTGAGGGATAACTTTTCACTAAACTTTTTCAATTTATGTATTACTATTAAAATCTCTCGGTTTTTAGACAAAAAAAAATCATATGTAAACATTTCTCTGTTATAATGAATAGCTCCATAAGTGAGGTATTGATTATTACTTTGAAAACGACACTCGTACCGATTAACCCACATAAAAATTTAATATCGACAGCTAATATTATATTCATCTCAACTACTTTACATATTAAAAGGTTTAAGCTTAATTGAATGAATAAGAGGATATCAACATTTGATTAATTATTCTATAAACACTAATAACGGAACTGTAATGTTACAAATTGATAGTAATGGTGTATTAGACCGCATAAAGAGTTCAAGGGTTAACAAGTAAACAACTTCATTTCGTTTTAATAACTGATTCGTTGAGGGTTAAACGTATGCTTTGTAAGATAGATTTATTGTTAGATAAGGGCGCTTAAAATTTTTTAGCAACATGTTTCACACGATAACTTGTTATAGCAAAATAAATATTGTTTTAACTATGTATATTATTTTATTGACTCGTAGAGATATTTATGTTATGTATATATTATAAACATGCTAATGTTTTTAAGATATATGATGATAATCAATTTAAATTATCTTAATCAGAATTTCAAATGTATTCCTTGACGAATTAATATTTAACCTACTGCTTGCTATATGTGAGACATTTTTCACTATTATTTGTATATTATGAATACATTATAAATAAGTATATTTTAATAAATAACATTTGAAGTGCCTGTTTTCAATATCAAATTCATAGCTTTTTTAAATGCAAATGATTATACTCGAATATGAAGTAGTTACAATAGTAATTCAATTTATGTAATTGTTATCTGTTTCTCTCAGCAAATCTCTAAAAAGCGTGGAACGATTTTACCGGGACTTGGCACTGGCTGATTCACATAACTTTGATTTTAGAAAAATAACTAGAGTTACAGGCTAGATTATGAAGATCCTTTCAGAACGGTGGGTCATTTTCACCGGTACCTAATGTTATTCATTTGCGAGGTTTCTTTTGAAATATTTTACAATAGGCAAATAAGGTCGATAAAACTGCTAAATAAATGTATGAATTTTTTTCAAAAAGTTATCAAGTGTCACCAAAGACGTTATGACTGCTTGTCATAAGTCATATGAAGGAACTTGATTCTAGTCCAATTGTCCTATAGAGGAGGACAATAGCACAATAATGTTAGCCTCATAGCTACATACTGACGTTGAATAATGATCAATATTTAAAATTAAGATTATTTTTATTATAAGCAAAGAAATTTCTGGCAGGCGTTGACTTATTTTTGGATAAACTGAATTTTTGTGTCTCAACGAATTTAAGTTACCTAAAGGCTTTACTTAGAATTATCTAAATATTATTACAAGGAAACTAATAAACATGTCAATTTGTAACTCTTAAAATGAGTCACCAAGAGCAATTAAGAATTACTTATACAAAAAAACTAGATCTCAACTCGAAGTGTACAAAAAACCATTGCTACCATTCGTTACTGAAGTATCATGTTTAAATGATTGATACAAATTGTAAGAATGACTTTGATTGAAGCATAGCAAAGATACAATACGTCGGAGATCGTGTTAAGCAGTTTCTCGGGTCTCGGGGTCAACTAACTCGATTGTCGCGCCCAATTTGTCCCCTACGCTCCTAAATTGACTTGTATTGAATCTGATTTCATATATTATTATTATCTTCTCAATATAAGTAATTTTAACACTGAAACGGTTTTAGAATATTTATATATTCATTTTTTCTAATATATACTTTCATTGTTTATTACTAACATATTTCAAAGGTTGTGTAGTTTTTCAAACTATGTTAATTGCTATTACTAAGCTATGTGAGTTAAATAGAAATGAGTTACCGAGTATCGACTAGCGACATTAATTAATGCTTGCGGCTGTTTGTTAAAGCAAATACTAAGCGCTGGGTGTCAATTGCACTGCGGGATCAACTGGGGTCGACTCTAATTTCTATCTCATCTCCGACCCTCTTAATAGGAAAGTGGACACCCGCATATTTGATGTATACTAACTTTGTTAAACTCCGATTTAATATTAACGTATCTCGTTTGAATAGACAATGGAATTCAATATGCAGCCTCACAATCGAGCGGGTGCGTTTGAAAACAAGTTTCTTTCCCGTGGCATTGTTTTGATGGTGAGTTCGCGAGATTTTGAACCGTTTTGCACGGATTGCGTGTGCATCAACAAACATTGCGACAATGGATGCTTCGACGAAACGTGTGTGACGCGGGAGCGCGATACAAATGTAGAACAATGCTTGTATAACAATTCGGCGGCGTGTTGACGCTGGCTAACAACGTGATAGATTGTTTGGACGTAAGCAACGGAGCTTTTACCGAAATTATTCAACAATTATGTTGGCACATTCTTGTGTTTTCTGTTGCAAATATTCGTGTAAATTTAACATTAACCACAATCTAAATAATAGACAATGTACTACAAGTGATTTGACCTTATACCGCTCAATTAAAACGTTATGGCTGGTTGGTCGCGAGGCGTTACTTATTGTGATGTATCATGAGATAATATGATACCACAACAGTTTATTATTTTACAGAGTCAGCAGTACGTACAATCAAAATCAATATCAAATTAAAATATTCATCTAAGTAGATAATACGTACATAAATCATAGAGGTTAATGTTAAATGTAGGTACGACACGAGAATGGAAACTATATTTGCATAAAATAAAAATATATACTATTTTTATAAGTTCCACATTAGGAATGGAAGGTTACGCATGAATATATGCCTTTATAAGAATATATTCATAAATTTGCTTCAAAATCAACACTCCTATAATAATCGTGTAATTAGTGCCGTCCAACAATGGTTAATGAGAATAAAATAATGAATTATTTTGCGGCATATTATTAATAGAATGTATGTGTATAGAATTAGAAATAAGAAGATTAAAAATACTATAGATTTGGTATATAAGAACAACGAATATTACAAATTGTAGTGCGAGTTGATGTATGTCGGCTGTGGTGTCAATACTGAATATTTTTGTGTGCGTCGTCGATCTATATAACAGTCACTACATTTAGTGATTTATAGTGAATTTAATGTATTTTGAACTTAGGTAAATGTGATTAAAAGGCGTGCACAGTCCGTGAGCGCGAGGCGGGGTTGTCGGCGATTGGCGAGCGCCTCCCAACGCCCACGCGCATGCGCTCTGCATCGACCGCGAGAAAAATCTTCACGAAGAAAACATTTCATGATTTCCAATATATTTTATTTTAAACGTGGGCGGCCGCGGCGTTATGGCTTCCAAAACCGTGCGGACCACAAGCGGACGAGTAGCGCGCAATTTGACGACGAGTCTTTATCGCTTTTTTTTAATTTATTTTACTACATTGTTTTTGATCGGAATTCCAATAAAATCCTACTGTTTTATCATACCTGATTTGTTTCAAAATTTACTTTTAAACTTGTTTAAACATTTTTGTATTAAACACTTATATTGCAAGATATGTCTTAAGTTTGAATGTATTTGTCAAATTGTATGTTCTATACAAAGGTTTGATAGTTTAGATAGCAAGATGAGTCATGTTTTGGAATAGAGGCCTTAATTTTCAGAAAGCCTTAGGACTTTTAAAACAACGAAACGATTTAAATGTCGTTAGGACAACAATTATTGAGGTTCATTAGACATTGAAATGTATACGCTTTCAGTTCATTTGTATGTTAATTATAAAAGTTATAAGGTGAAGTTCAGTGTCGTAGACGTTGAACGTTTAGTTGATACAATATTCCGAATGTACAAAACAATACAAATATTCAAATTAACATGTTCTGTAAAGATATTGTGAAATTTATAAATACGTTATAGACACTACTAAAAAGGAATGGATAGGTTATTTCGAATTCTCATCAAAACACATGATTTCTCGACAAAATTTGGATATAATCCACAAAGCCTTTAACAACCGTCTTAATAAATCGTTTTATAAGCTTCAAGGTATAAAGTCATATAAATTAAGTATTAGGATTTGCCTAATAGTTAATTTATATTAGATTAGAACTGGAGCAAAGTGCGAAAAAGTATTTTAAATAAAAACATCCTTATTAACGATAAATATGATAAATGATATCACGTTAAGGCTAGTATACAGAACGGTGTCATTGTGACATCAACGGCTATTAACTGCGTGTTAACGTGCTGCTAAAAATATTTCCTACAGTCCTACTGCATCTCATCAAATTTATTGACGCATTTGTGGAAAGACAGAACACATGTTAGACTCAATTATATCTTATACTAGTGATGGAGTGGTTTAAAGTTTTAATGACTGCTTTAGTCCAAAAATTTTTCGAATCAAATTCATGATTGTTCTTTGTAAATGGCCAACATATCATATTTTTTCAATTATTTTGTATTGGCCATGATTAATTAAATTTGATTACTGACTCTGGTATTACTTCCTAATGTCAATATATCTAAATCTAAATAAAGAAATATAAATATTTATTTAATAATTTTGAACTTTGTATCTACTCAGTATCACAGTATTGATAAAAAAAATGTATTACAAAAAGCTCTACTTTCTAGTCAATAAAAATAAATTGCTTACTATAAAGGTAACAAAGTAAATAGGTACTTTCAGATTATAACATTGTAAGGTTTGTACCTAAATTCATAGAAATGGATGCTGAACGAAACACCTAGTATTCGAAAATAACAAAAATATTTACATTAGTTTCTAAGTCTATAAACTTTGTAACAAACTGTATACTGATTTGGTTCTACTGTGATTGGTTTTGAAATTACATTGTATGATAAGAAAGCTTTTTATTTATCTATTGAAGTCTGGCGAAAAAGTAACTGTATCAGATTTGCAAAATGGCGCCGAACGAGACGGCACCTGTATCCGCTGCGGTTATAGATTTATATGTTAGGAAAGTTTATTAGTTTGTCCTTCTGGGACACCGCGACTGCCCAACGGATTGATGTTTACACACAAATACTTATTACGTGTAACGGGCTATCATTTTTTTCAGCCAATATTATTTTACTTAGAAATCACATAATAATTAGGTACAAAACTTTTAGTACACAGTTAGAAAAAAACAAAGATTAGTGTTGAAAAAAGTAAAAAAAAAGGATTACGCAATACCATTAGAATGACGTGTTGCTAAGAAACGAACTTAGTGAAAACATAAACGCAATTACATATTGTGGTACCCTAAATGGGTTCTGACGATGCTCTTATCTGTTTGCTATTGTTTAACATGCTTTTTTTATTCCCACGGTCGTTGGTGAGCGTTGAGCCGGCCTGATAAGCCGTACCTGTCTAGTACCTGAGTCGTCTTAAGAAATATGTCTAATACTTTACATTTTTCTACATAAATATTGTGCACTACTAAGGCATACTATGGAAATACGTAACGGCTACAGTGAGTCACACCCTGCCCTTAATTATTCAGCACCTATTAGATTATATTTTAGCAATATTCATCAAATTGTAAATTACTGGGAACATTTAAAATATTTCATCGATTAGTACTCATAATTCAAAATATATTTTCGTATTCATCTCATGTAGAGGAACGCATTGTTGAATTTAAATATTTAAATGGAACGGCATGAAACAAAGAGAGTCAGGAGTCAAGTGCAAAATTCATCGGCGACCCACGCATGTAAGGACTGATATAATGCAGTGGCTATATGAACCGAATCCATTATCCAATGACGAACTGCAATTACCCATTTAATGTAATTTGGGCCATTATAATGTTCATTGCGAGTTCTCGTACATTCTCAGTGTCACTCACTCAAAAGCACCAATTAGTGAAATCACAACAAGGATAAAACTCTCTGAACACAGATGTATCGCGATAGTTCGTTTTCGTAACCGGTCATTTTAATATCGGATGTCGTATATCCAGAGTTTCAGAGGCAGGTTGTGAGGGCGCGCGCGTGCGTGACTGCGGCTGATGCGCGACTACTCGCGCTCAATGGACGCCCGACGCCGGCGGAGGGGTGAAGCTCGTCACACACTCCCAGTTGAACTTACGAAAATCACCAATTGTGATTGTCCACAAATTAAATAAAATCTCACAAACACTTGCACTCGAAAGATCGCGCCGTTACGGGCTTTCACGGTGGACTCAAACCGGGATTCTAGTTTGGGATACGGAGTAAGTTTTTTCGAGGAGCTTCCGATAAAAAGCTTTAGTGCGGTGTTATGCATCCGGTGCCACCTGCTCGCACTCGAGGGGAAACGGTGCGTTAGAAGGAGATGAAGTGATCGATCAGAACGCAGACCGGATGGCGGACTCAGTTATGAATGAATGCGCCATCCTTTTCTGACGTACAGATGTAAGTCGTGCGGCCCCGTTCCAACGCAGGTTGTCGCCGTAAAGGAAGTGAAAGGGACGAGAGGCGGCGTAGTAAATATTGCGCTCTGCGGTCCCGCTGGGACTATCTCTATGGCTTAGTTTTTATCACTCAAAGATAACCATTCGTCTTTCATTCATAAATTCATTATTACTAACAACTTAGATGTTTAACGTCGTTGCAAATATTATGAATTGAAACTATCTTATAATATTTATGTAGTTGAATAGTAGAAAATGTAAATTATAAAAGAAGCATATACAATAATTTTTATTTAATACTTTACGACCATGATGTAAAATAGATTAGGATTGTAATCTACGTAACTTTTTTCCATTTAAATTAACGTGTAAATTGACTTATTTCAATACTACATTTAGGTGTGGTTTGTCGTAGGTAGAGTCATGTAGCGCTAGTGACTGAAGGTAAGGGTAGAGCTCATTGTTCGTGGTAACGTTATCTGAGGCGCGCCGCCATCGAGCCGTGTCAATGTTTGAGCCAGCACGTGGACAAGTCCTTTGTTGAACAAACATTGGACTACGCTCAGGCCGTAAGATTTGCTTTTTATGTTTCCCAAAACACTTATTGTAGTTTGGTGTCGCGTGACTCGCAGCTGTAGGTTAAAGGTTAAAGCTTGCTAAACCCGTAAGCGCGTTAGTATAGTGTATATTAAATTCGGATATATTAATATAATCCAAATAACTTAGAGAAGTAACTAAGTTTAATAGCATTGTAGAGGTATTAATTAACGTAACCTAAATGATCTCCAGGATTAGCATAACCAGAATTATCAAAAACATTACCTTGACATACAATAAATATATTAAAATACGGATGACTCATTTCAATAGAAGACAATTTTTAGCGGCCATCAATAATTTTACGAGAAAGATATTTGAAAAACTCCGCCGTAAAGTGTGATATCTATATTAAATATGTGAACTTATTATAGAGTTCTATATAAACTGTATATATTGGTAGCATTGCTCAATAAAATAGATCACGAAATTTTGTATAAATAAATAAGCAACGTAACAATAGACTTTCACTAAGACAAACAGAGGATGTGTCCGTATTGTCATCATCAGCGATTGAATGCCATTATTGGGTCAACAATACATTGTCTTAGTTTCCCTAAAACTTACACGCTTAGAATAATCATTCAATGTTAAGTATTCTAAACAAATATTGTTGAGATCGTTTCGCAACAGGCTTTCCAATTCCCATCACTCAAGGTATTGCTAATCATAGAGTAACTATGACTCATAGAAACTAAGAATACACTACAGTTCCCGTTTTACCTGAAGATTTTAATCTATATATATTAAAATGTGCATTGTGTAGCAACTAGGAACATAATATCAGAGATAAAAGTTAAGAGATAAAAAGTGTATTTGTCTTCGATATTTTTTTTCAAACTTTATATATACAATAATGCAAATGTTAATTTCAATTAAAAGATTTAAAAACAGGCAACCCTATTAGTAATACTAAATTATAAGACTATTTATCAGTGATACAATGAACAAAGAGTGAATCTGAACATGAACACGTCTTGCCACAAATCAAAGGGATCTCGTCGAAGCATGTAGGCCTCCGCGTGCCAGGTGCTACGCGGGAAGTGCCTCCTCCCGCCGCCCCCGCGCTCGCTTCACCGCAACCCCACACGGGTGAGTAGCGTACAGAGAACTAGATTCATCTTAACGATTAAGATATTCCAGCAGTTGACATTAACAATCAAAATATATTTTTTTAATTTATATATAACGATTTGATTATACTAAAGATTGTTGATTTTATATTGAGTATACAACACCTGATTTTTACGAAATCATAAATTAGTTAGCTGTTTAAATATGTTCTAAGAAAGTAAAATAATATGCAAATATAACTAACGAATAATATAATCGTTGGTTATATTTGCATATACCAGTCTGTATATAATGTGCAAATGTGCAAATTGTGCGTAATTAGTTTTTATGCTTTGTACGATATCTTGTCTCTCGAAAACCTTCCTTTACCCTCACACAACGACTCGAAGGATATTTCTATACGAACATTTGCATGTATAAGATATTGCTATGGTGATACAAACTTATGTTTGTGCGTTTCTGTAATTTACTAGTGAGTTGCATTTGCGTGTGCACTGTTTAATGTGAAAAACGGTAGAACCGTTTTTCACATTAAACATAACATTCATTAGATGCTCAATTAACGGTAGAATCTATACGAGTTTATGTGAAACCTACAAATTGCTCGTTTAATTTGTTAGTGATATATAACAAAATGTTTTTTTTTTAATGTTAAGTTAAATCGCAAATTAGTATATTTAAAACTCTCATTATATTCTATATATTTGGCCACATTATACGACTGAATGACTTTAATTAATTGAAGTATTTGTAAGACTTCATTTTAAAGGGATCTTTTAAAAATATTAAATTTTTGAAATCAGACAGTATCGAATAAGCAGTCGCTTCTTCTATATCTACGGATCTTGACGGTTTCCATGGGTGACAGAAATCACTTAGTATGGGTGAACTGTATGCTCCTTTACCTTCCTACCGTATAAAAAAACAGCAATATAGAAAACATATTGTACGTATGCGTAGGTATGCATAACAAGTACGGATATGAGTGACATGCAAGTGATATGCCATGTTAAGCAAGTGTATACTTGCCCGAGGTGCAAACTAACGAAGTCGCCCTATTGAAGTATCTATTAATGTTTTTTTAATTTGTCAGAGATTGAATAATATCACATGATTGATTAATTGATAATTTTATTCTCACTTTACTTATTCAGATTAAAATATACATGATATAAAATGATTGTAGGTACTTCGGTCTCTTAACTAAACAAACGCAAAATCCTTTACTTAAATGTATTTTGGGATAGGTAGCTACTGTAAAAATATAGAGTAGCGTAGAATAAGATTAATATTTTGATAAGCAATATAAATATAATCAGATGACAGCTAATGTGACTTTACGTCTTCACTTAATAATTTAAATATAAAGTTGAATTTCTTATCTTTTTTTTAATGTACCGATGCCTAATACAGATTATAAGCACGCTTTTAGATAATAGTTGCAATATGATAAGAATTATTCATCGCATACTGATAGTATACGTCAAGGTATTCATGGAATGCTTTTAAATGCCTCACGCCCATAATTGTTCACGTATACAGTCCACAAAGAAAATTATCACCAGGTAGCAAGGGCCTATACAATGAGTCCTTCCGGTATTCTATTTGTAACTTATGGAAAGGAAAATGCGACTCTATTTATGATTTAATAAAGATTAAAATTGATAGGTCTTTAACAGCAAAGTTACAAGTTAAATACAGCATCTGCGTTGATTACAATAAAATAGACTTTGTTTTAGTGTACATACGGCTTAGTTTTAGAATTTAATTGAGGAAGGTTTCACGTAGCAATGCAGGGTTACCTAGTATCCGGTGTAAGTCGATACCGTGGGGAAGTGTAGACTATTTTAAGGCATGATTTACTCTTTACATTAGTTTATGTTAATTAATATGTTAATGATATTTCTGTTCCGATAAGAACTCATTAATCATTATTTTATAAATTCTACTTTTAAATAAATAATTTTTGAATTACGTATCCACGCCAATTTCCGCAGATTTATATAAGCAAATAAAATAAATAAAAATAAACATTTTATACAAAATAATATATAATGATAATTTCAAAATATTTATTATGTAAGTTCATTAAGTGTTTAAATAACATTTATTTGTAGTTTTGGACATTATTTCATTCATAAGAACTCTAAACACGTTTCCTATTAAAAATGTTTATGTAAATTCTATAATTTTCCATAAACTCATAAATTGAATAATAATGTATGTAAAATTCCGCGGAATTTATATAATTAGCATAAAATTTAAAAATTATGATGACTATAAATAACCATATGTATAAACCCTGCAAATTGTTTAAAATTGAATAATACCTTATCTTAACAATATTCTATCCGCGTTGCATATAAAAGTGTGTAGGTAAAAAAATCCTCATATTGAAGAATATATTAATATAAACCTTTCATCAGTCGGTACTTAACGAAAGATATGTCAATTGTTCATCGTTTGCAAATGCGAATCCTTAAAATGAAAAGAACCGCGTTCCTATTCTGAGCAATACCATTCGCACACCATCATTATTCCTACCGCAGTCTAGACTTGAATCACGAACAGTAAAATGTCGAACGGAACTATAAAAAGTTGAGTAAAAGGCGTCGAAAGAAGGCAGCAAATTTAAGCCAAACCAGTTTAATGAGGGTCGTATTTAAATACGAAAATAAAGTTCCCACGGCGTCGCTCGCGGGAACGGAAGGCTCTGCAATGTCGCGGCAACACCGCGACTTCTTGTATCGTGCGATCATCGCGTCGCGTCGCCGTAAAGACGCCTCCTACGAATTGAGCTAAGAACCTTTCACCAATATAACTTGACCCCAACGCATTCTCAGGTTCGTTTAGAAATTTATGTACATGAATGTGACGAGAGATCCATTTAAATTTGTTTGCGAAGAAGTTGATCAAACGGGTCCGTGAAATTATTCGAAGCGAATATCATGTTTTGCGATTCGGTCGTGGACATGTTTCGTGGTAGGCCAGTAGCGTGAGAATATTTGGTAAGTTTATCACGGTTACTTGACGACAAAATTTATTAAGTAAACTTACAATGAACAGATAATAAATTACATGTATCGCAGTTTTTATCATGCATTTTACTAATATACAAAACCTGTATATATAAGAGAGCATTCGCTGAAATTGAAAGTTGTTATTTTGTAATCAGATAAACGTTTCACAGTTAACTTAATCCATCGATTGTAAATCACAAATAAGTCTTATTTCCTGTAGACTACATGTCACTTAGTACCAATTATAAAGTTTTTTTAATTATTGCTTTGTACTCAATTACTTTAAATAATGACTTATTCGTTATCATACTTTTAAGAAGTCATAAATAAAGTTATATATTGTATTACATAATAAATTTCATATTTCTTTTTTTTTGTATAAAGAATAGCTTTTCTTATGTATATTTAAATTCAATTTATGGTATTAAAATCTAGAGCAAACTTATTGTCCAATTTTTAATTGACATTATTTGGAGATGAAGTAATAAAAATTCTATTTGATCTCTTAACAGAACCTACCTACTCGTAAGTCTGTTTAAAACGCTACGTTTGACGTGTTTAGGTTCAAAGAAAACTATAGCATGTACCTGCTTTTTGGACACGTGTCGCGCTTACCAATTAACGATTCGATCCGTTATTATGGTTATACCTAAATATGTAAATAATTTTTTAAATAGCTTACTGTGTTAAATTACCAACCTATAATTATAATATTTGTCTTTACATAATTAATTATGTGAATATCTAAAATTCTAAGAAGTTGTAATAAAAAAAAACTCAACCTAATTTTGGAAATAAATTTTAGTTCGAATGAGACGATAATCTTAGTATCTTGAAACTAATGTCACGGTGGAGTTAGATACGGCATATATTTTTTACCTACATATTTATGCCTAAATATTATCAGTTAAATAAATATAAAAATATAAGATTATATGGACCAACACGACCTATCACCTAGGGTGGGTTTCTTTAAAAATTAGCATTTACATCTTTAAATACACAGGTGTATCCTTTGAACTAAAGCCCGATCTGTCTTTGTTTGGGCCCGCTTTCGATAATGTCAACATGACCTTAGTCAGCGGAACTCGAAACACCTTTATTTGTATACTTTTACAAAGCCATTTAAAAACGAGACCATGACATGTAATGACTACAACGTTCCAAGATTTTGTTATGATTTTTTCTATTTTGTTATAATTTTAAGCACACGCGAAGAATAAATAATACTCTAAAGGTTTTTACATTTACACTTACGACATAGGTACCTGAGCCACAAGACGTCAATAAATAAATAAATAATTAATCACTGATGCTTTGTCGGTCTATTATTTATTTTTAATCTTGACTGCTTGGCAATTTATGTACTGAAATCCAAACACGAATCACTGGATTACGTGACCTTTCTAGCTATGAATTTTAATGTAAGAGAATGATCCAGTCAATCTTTAATACAAAAGCTGCATCAGCTAATAAATTTAAAATGTTAAATCTTAAAGTTGATACCAGCTCTTAAAATACTTTTACTAAATTGTTATCCGGTGATGACGCAATATTAAATAAAAGCGGCACAAAAAATATTTATTCTAAAATGTGGCTTGGTTCATTAAGAACGAGCAGCATGAATGGCGTTGAACTACGTAGAGGTGGGGACTAGTTTTGATGAATGAACCTTGTATTTCTGCTTTCCTTGCGCTCACTTCTAAGGAGAAAATTATAAAAACTAGTTAAACATAACTTCATTCATTACTTTGTAAATGTTGTTGGGCTATTTGTGATTGCGTGGCGTTTTATACTTACTTTTAATGATTTTTTTTCAAGCGGTATCATAAAGTCTGAAACTTTACTAGACAATTAGCTGGAACCATTTAGATCAAAATAAACAAGACGCCAAGCTGTAATAGGTTTGCGTATGAGATCTAGATACCGTCTTAAAAAGTCTCCAAGATTAATGGTTCAATAATCTGTCGCTGTAAATGTTGCATAATATAATTGATAAATCGTTGATTAATGATCAGGTAAATAGTAACAAACTGGAATGTGTCAAGTTACGAGATGACGAATGCGATGTGTGCATTGATTCATGTAAACGAGTAACACAGAGGTATTCTGTCGCCTACGTTTACTTACACTGTTTGTTGTGGCAACAGAGACACCAATAAAGACGTTATGACTCAACATAGCCACAAACTGTAAGTTTTCGTCGTATCTCGCATGGGAAAACCTTCACTCAATGTAACTTATCTGTGAGATATATTTTCCAAATAAATATTTCAAAAGCATTTAATGCATTTTTATTTAAATATTGATTACGTGAAAATTAATCAATTTACTCTATCTAGCACTAAAAATATAATAATGTATCAGCACTATGCCACTATTTTTTGAATTATACGTATTAGTAGTAATCGTAATTATAAACTTGTATGTAAAACCACTAGGCTCTTAGAAACGTACAGAAGCTCTTTTGAATAATATTATAATGATCTTTAAGAACAAGAGGTCAGAGTAGCGGTAGACCGGTCTTAAATCCCAAATGTGTTGTAACTTTTAACAGTCATAATTTTGTCCAGCGTCTATAGTCGCGGGCGCCGTCGTGAGAACAAAATATATAACCAATTTATCTTGATACTTTTACGTTTTAAATTATTTAAAATATATTTCGACTTACAAAGATCTCTGAGATCTTTCTACTTTGGTTTTTTATATCTGCTAGTTTTCATCGCGTTCAACAAATATTGTATAAAAAGTGTGTTCTTGATAAATAGGTTTGCGGTTTGGATATCTAATGAATAAATTAGTTATGGCCTTATTTATAGCAATCGTGAGAAACATTTTTGTTTTAGAAAGATAGTAAAATGTTACCGTATTGATTTACATACATTTGAGTTTAATGATAGCTATGACAGGACTTTAAAGCATTCCTATAAATTCTTATGAAATTTTTTAACTTTCCGGCAATGTGATAAGGATGCATTTATTTTAATCAGTAATGCCATTTCTAAAAAAGCATTTAACAAGTCGGTGTGGGCATTGAGAGCTAAATTGCGCAATTTGGTAAAAGTTATACGAGAATTCAGCGCAGTAAAAAGCAAAACGTGTGCAAATGCAATGGATTGGTAATACCCACAAGTAATGTCGAACATGCCCATCTATTGGAATCCTTTTAAGGACTTCCAAAGCTTATTAAGCTTTTATAAAGTTTTTGTTGTACGACAAACATTATCATAAGATTGTACCGACAATTTTTTAAGTATAATTTAACTTTAATTCTTGTGACAACCAAATAATTATTAATAGATACATAGTTTATCCTTTCATATCAAATTAGTACACCAGATATATTTGTACTTATTACATTGTAATTAATTGTTGATAATTTTATGTGTCTTGTCTGTTTCAGAGTTACGTTCTTTCATCAACTGTGTAATTGCATTAAAATTTCTCAAGGCAAGAGTATCGGACGTATAAAGAAGACGTGTAACAACATTGAAAGCAAGCACCGTTAGAGCAGGAAATGTCCGGCTAAAAAACCAGATAGACAACATCTCCATAAGACACAGGAATATCGCCTTCCGCTAATTATTTACGATATATTGCGTAACGGTGAAACGACGGGAAGGAGGCTGAGAAAAAACACGCACTACAGGACGCGAGATCACCGCCAGAGATTTATTCTAAATTTCACTTTATTGACCATTATTAACGTTTATTTTATTCTACTCTGCTAGTCAATGTTTAGTATTGTATTTTTAACTAACTCGAGACTGAATCAATGCTGCTCGCTTAGTAGAATATTTTAGCACAATTATTGCTGTAGAAATAAACATATAAAGGAAAATTTCTACTTTCTATTTCAGATTAAGGGCCCAGTTTATAATTGTGGATAATTATATCATAGCAGGAACCAGGAAGAGTGTCGTACTATCTCAACAGTTAGCCGGAAGTCGCTCGATCTGTGAGTTCATTCATAAATGAGAACGTCGAAACGACAATGTCATATGTCCACACGAAGTTTCAAATAGAAACATCCTTTTTAGATGCGTTTAATATGTCGAATTTAGTTTAACATAATTACGCTGGAATTAAACGAAGCATTTAATTGAGTAGAAATGTGAACAAACATTGTAATAGCTAGGCAAGTTGCTCTATTTTAATGATCTTAGGCTTTACTATTTATTTTCAACAAGGGCTTAAAACATTTCTCTAACCAAACTGACCACAACTTTTATGTTATTGTACATAGTTCGATAATTTTATAAAAAAACTACTATATTATTAGATAGCTTCTTTTTGTCGTAACTGCAGTATTGAAGAATAGTTGAAAAGGAAATTCAATTATTTTCTAAACATGTTCGAACAAATTTCCGATTTGGCTTTGTATGAATTTTGTAAAGGTATAAACTAATATAACCTTGTGTTATTTCTCATTGTGTGCAATAAAATAACGGAAATAATAATTAAT
>JAOSYY010000003.1:9833479-9860926 GCA_025727935.1 Hebomoia glaucippe
TTTGTAAAGGTATAAACTAATATAACCTTGTGTTATTTCTCATTGTGTGCAATAAAATAACGGAAATAATAATTAATACTGGCTATAATTAGCATTGTGCGATCAGACTTCGGGGCGTCACAGGGTCAAAGGGCGTCTCTGATTGTCTTAATCGAATTAAGGCGAGGACAACTAAACAAAAAGAGTAGCACAATTAAAGGTTGCGTGGGCGCAGGATGCTCCAACTAGTCCACTAAGAGGCCAAATTCAATTATGCACGGCTTCATTTAAACAAACAGTGTGTGGTATATCTACGACAATTCTTCTAGCGTTCTGTCAAACCTTAATTTCAACTTTTAATTTAAATGGATATGGGCCAAAATAACCTGATGCAATAAGATATCTCAAAACTCAAGTCATTATTCAACGTTTAGAAGACATCATAGACATAAATTTGTGCTACTTGAAGTTGACCGTGGCTTATGTAAAGAAGTATTCTTATATGTGTTCAATTGCTACCTACATTTCAGATTAAATATAAACATACTTTAATATGCTTTAATATAAAATAATAGTATTTTAATTAAGTACCTTAAACACTTCGACCACCACTTGGTGATTTCAACTCTAAAGAAACATTTTTTCTATACGCAGTCTGTAAATTAATAAAAGTAATTGTGAATTAATTGTAACTAACGGTTATACAAACATGTCTGAAAGGAAATGAAACTATTTCATTGCCGGTCTATCTAATTAATTTATTTTAGATTTATCCATCCTGTTTTGCACAAATGCTCATTAATTATTTTACAATAGAACGATAAGATGTTAATGTATGATAAAATGATAGTGATGAGAGTTATTTCAAATATACGGTAGATACATTTTTTATATATGGTTGGTATAAGATTGCTCATTACTTATTTTGCTATCCATTATTGTAAGGATAGAAATGAAAAGCTCGATACTTTATGAAATGTTCATTAAATACAAGTTAAATATCGACAGTCGATAATATCGGTATTGCGGGACACCTCTACGGACAGGAAGTGGCCTGCCGGACGCGCGTATCTAGCCGTAGTGTCTATCTCATTCATTTTACTGCTTTGTCATATTCCACTCTTTCGTTCTAACTACATTCTGTCCTTCTCACACGAATGTAATCGTGTATTACTGTCCCGCTTTCGCGTCTCCAATAAAGATTGCGTAATGAGGTAGTCAAATTTAATTTAATATTTTGTGACCGTTATAAATTATTACAGCAGCATCTGAGGTTAACGTATGTTTATTAAAAATATTAAATATTTTGATTATAACCTAGATATTTTTCGTTTAACGAAGAATCTCGTAAATTCCCGATATACATATGTACTTATCTACACATTTTGTCAAGACTTTATGAACCTTAATTTTAATTTAGGAACAATGTAATAAAATTTTAAGAATCCATATATGATACATGTGATATCGCAATGAATATTTGTATGTATATGCCTGTTTTAGAAGGTAATACTATAATTTGGTAAATCTTTTAGTTGTTCGGAAAATGAACGAAAGTATTCATATTGTAATTATTATATTTCCCATCTTTTACAATACTAAATTGTACTGTGTAACATTTTATATCTATGTTAATCAATATACCTAGAACAATTCTAATATGGAACGTGAAAGAATTTCGAACGTATTATTTCTGAACTTGATCTAGGAAAGCTATAAAATGTTTCAGTTTTTGTTGGGCTAGCTCGCTGGTTACCGCGCACCGGGCCCTCGGCGCGCGGATTGAGCCCAGCTAGAAATCATCTCTGCGGCTGCATCCGGTCATTCTGCTAGTAGCTGTTTTAATTATTAATGAAACTGCCCGTGCGGGAAAGGCGTACCGCGCCCGGCTTTGCTTCCGCTCACGATGCTGAGCTTCATTCATAAAATCAAACACTCATTCATGAACACACATCTCCATAGTATTCGCTATAGACTTTTAACCTTATTATTAATGAAGTAAAGTCTATTTTCGACTGCCGCTATAGTTACTTACATCGTATATGAATAAACACATTTGAGGATAGAAATAGACATTGAAAAAAGATGTAACTAATATAGTGACTAGAGGAAAGTGGTTATTCGTTCCAAAGCAGAAAGCCGTATTCCGTTTGAGGAAACTCCCCCGGTTTTGTCCTAATGTGGTGAGAATATTCTCGGTTGATTTACTCGATTCTCGTGAATGGGATGCATTTTGTGGTTGTTGAGGTGTGAAGATCTAGTAATGGAGTGAATGAGTGGCTACTATCCCTTCGCTAACAGTTTCTAAGCTTATGACGTGCTTGGCTACTTCGCTAGCGGCGGATAAACGGGCAGTGTCACGTTTCCATGTATTACCTACATGTTTTAATATCGACTATCATGTGTTTATACTTGAGAAACTTATGTGTCCACCATAGTAGTAGTACGATAAACTATTTTTAATTTTAATGAATATGCTTATTTGAGTTGAATTTTAATACTATTTATATATTAAACAAAAAACATAAAACTCGAAAGCGTCGTTAAAGAATGCCACTTGGTTATGATATAAAAGCAGGTTAACACTATATATACGACGTCACTAACCTCATATCAACAGAAAAACTCGCATCAGAATTTCTTGGAAGTAATCTTCCAGTTGCCAAACAATATCTCGAGTATTTTGCACAAACAAAAAGGTTCGGTGCCACACTGTCTGTAGTCACAAAGGGACGATCTTTTTACAAATTGTACCTTAGAAGTGCAACCTGTTTGGATTCTCGAATATCACCTTTATAATAATGTTCATTCCGTCTAATTTTACCTTCTGATATTTTGCTATAATGAGCAAAGTTTTTGTGTTCCGTCCGAAAATATGGCGCTCTACCGGATATAGTTTGATTGTCCTTACTGGGGCGATATAAAAAGCACATTTTACGATTATGCACGAGCGATTTGTCGCTGTCATCCGATACCCCGAGCGAAGCCTGAGGCGATTATTGTATCAACTTACAATCATGAATAATATAAACGTCTAACAATTCATTGTCCTCATTGTTGAAGTTTGTTATCATATTATTAGGAGATTATTTGTAAAAGATCTAGATCCTAAATAAACGATTGGCAACTTTATTGCTATTTCCGATACCATTAATTATATTTTCTCACTACTTAGTTATAATAAGGATAAGATGGATAGATAATTTTTTATATTTTCTTGTTAAAAATAAAGGCATCTTTTATACAAATAAAGGGCATGCGTTTTTTTTAGGTTAATGTGACAAATGAAAGCCGCAAACGTGTCAAACGAAATGATCGCGATATCTCATTCGATGAGTTTCAACAAATCAACACTTTATGTTTTCAAAATATTTGGCTGCAGTGTGCTCCGTTTTCGAGAAATGATCAATCATAAAGCGTGAGGTGATTTTTCACGACTTTTGTTTTTCCAATACACTGCATTACCAAATTTATATTTAGAATGGAATATGACAGAAATAGCGTAGTGCTGACACATGTAGCTTCTCTCACCTGTTTAGTAAATTCTGTAAGTTAATAAATAAATTTATTCGTCATTTTTTTTACTTTTATTATAAACTATGTATAGTATTATTTAAAAAGTGGATGCAATTCGTTTTACCTCTTTTAATTCTAAATCCAAAAGTCAAGAATGAATTCAATACAATTATCCTAAAAACTATATTTTAAGAAATTGGCATGCTAATTTTCTTTTTTAAATTTTCAGTAAACTTTAGATTATACCATCTACACGGGTATTTGTCTAAGAAGTTGTTCGAAAATTGATAACGAGATAGACATTTTTCCATTACGAACTCTGAGTAAATAGAGTAGAGTAATACTTGGTGATTTTTTTCTACTTTTCAGGCTGTCAAATGTCAAATTTCAATAATATTTATTTCATAGCCAACGAGTAGGAAACGTAAATTAACTAACCACTTTATTAAATTAAATGTTGAAATAGCTCTCAACTAATAAAACAACTTTGGTGAGATTAATCACATACAAAAAATAACCTCTTGGATTTCCGTTCCATTCAATCGTTAAATTAAATGATATTATGTATGCATTCATTTTTTATCGTTGTTATTGCTGTTCTAAATTTTTTATCATTCTAGCCAATGACTCATTCATATGTACGCTTAATTTTAGATTAAGAACGCGTCTTAAACGTGAATTCATTATTGAACCGATTGAGTTAAGTAACTGAACAATTTTCGGTTTTATAAACTTCACATCACAAGTAAAATTCTTTTATCCTTATTAATTTAATGAAAATAGAAAAAGAGACAGGTATGTGTGGAGGCATCAATTTCAACGACAGCCATTGTAAATATTAAAAATTTATATTAAATCATACAAATATTTTAAAAATATGAAATAGACACGGGAAAGTTGAATGGATAAATATTTTTTAGAAGGTGCTTTAGTCGTAAGTCCGTTAGTGAATGAACAGAACCGGTTTGAAATGGACTCGTCTACACTTACACAATATCGGAAGAAACCTTATTATACTTATGTAGTTTAAAAAACACGCTTAAGCTTCAAATTCTATCAACCCATTTGTTTCAAGACACCTAATTATATTGTTCAATAGAATAATAATCAGAAAACACTTATAATTAACATCTGAAATTTGACTATATTGCTTATTAGTCATTACTACGCATTTAAATAATGAATTTTATCAATAAATTAAAGTATAATAACAAAACTAGTGACCATTTTGAAACTACAATAAATAATACAAGAAAATGGTAAAGATTTATTATACATATATGCAACAGGTTAATAATGTCATTCACAATTGGTAATGTCCACATATATGGAAATATAGTTTTTCCATTATCAAACTTGTAACAAAATCAAACTGCGCTTGATTTAAATCGCGATGTGTTTTTCAGAAGGAATCCAAAAACACTTATTTCTTCAGGGTATATCATATAGCTGTAACATAGAGCTGATTCTATTTTTTAAATCCAAAATAAAAATGCAGAGCGAAAACTTATTAAGCGATTTGCAAATTATGTTATTTGACTAAAGAAATTAAATTATTAAGTTATTTCGTAATTCAAAAGAAAAGTGACTTTTTCCTTTTAGGTATATTATATAGGTATTTCCTTGCGTAACCTGCAGTAATCCAGTAACTAAGTCTCATTTATTTCTATGTCACGCTTTATATAAGGTAATGTTATAGACTTTTGGTATTCTCAAGTTGAAGCAAGAGTCAAAGGATGTTATGCCATTTGTACGTAACAGGATGTTACGTAAATTTTAAGAGACCAGTGCTACAACATCCTGAATCAGAAATGCATATTTTGGCATTTGACTTTGGACATAGTACGGCAATTATGAATATATCAACAATTATGTGTATTTTATTAGGTAGTATTAAAAAAAATAACTAAGAAATATATTTGAGACAGATTATTACATTTATTTGATATTTTATACAGAAATAATAAGTTTAAGCAATTGAAATAAGTTTTCGAAATATTCGAAATAATTCTTATACGCAGGCGAAGTCACGGGCATCAGTTAATAAGAACAATTCGACATTTAAAATATGTATGACTTAAAAAGGTCATGGTAGATACTTTAATCTCGAATCTAAATAGTTTTTTTTATAAATGATTTAATTATTTTGCCAGTTTGCTTATAACAACTTTAAAATAATTCTCTCAAGCATAAAAGTATCTCATATTGGTCTCATTTTAATAATAATGAACAATTCAAATTATTTTGTAACCCTTCGCCCTTTTTGATTTTATAGATAAGGGTTGACACATATAACTGTGATCTTTTTAATTCAGGAAGAGGCGTGGTCATCCGGCATCTTCCAACGGGATCCCTGCAATGTGTGTCGTTTTAATAATTGAAATATGATACTTATGTCTTTAATTCTCCAGCTGTATGGTACATAAAAATACTTCACATAATGCGTCGGTCCAGAAATGGTCACTTTTTGAGGGTGAATAACAACAATAAATAATTACAACCTTGAAAAATCAAGAAATATGAACCCTAAAAAGTTATATATATTATATAGAACTCTATACGTCATCGTTATACATCTAAGTAAATGTTTGAAACATAAGTCATGTTTAATTTAATTAAGAACTAGTCACCGCTAAATGAGTTTTCTAATTTCTTATCTTTCAAACACAAACATTTCATCAACTATTAATTTGGACGTAGGTTTGTAAACATTTCACACGCTAATTTGCTGTCGTGACAAGTTGTCGGTGTCAAGCCGCTGTTCTTCCAACTGTATAAAAATTAAACTATTTCCTAATTAAAAACTATTAAAAATCGACATAGACGCGAGCGTCGCCCACTTCCGTATTTATTTGTGGTTAACCCTTCACCAGCTATTAAAGGAGTGTCGGGGTTAAATGAGACATTTTTCAAAGCGGTGCCTATCGCTGACGGGCTTAATGAGATGTCGCCACGGGCTATTTTCAGATGTAAATACACGAACAGGCGACAAAGAGATGAATTCAATGCGGATGAATAAAATATTAACAATCTGCTACATTTAAAACATATTTAACTATATATATTATTCCTGGCAGTTTGATTTCACTAAGGTACATACATTTTACTTCAAAACGAAAACAATAAAAACTCAACTCTGTTTTTAAAAATTACTTAGATATACACTTTATTGATATATTTATAAAAATATTGATTGTTTATATCTCGTATACTAATATTATAAAGTTGAAAAGTTTGTTAAAAAGCGCTAATCTCAGGAACCGCTGGTCTGATTTGCAAAATTCTTTTGGTGTTGGATAGTGCATTTCTCGAGTAACGCTATATTATATTAAAAAAAATTAGGGATCCTTACTAAAAGTCTAAGAATGTAACCTAATGTGTAAAAATTAAAATGAACGTGAGCGAAGCCGCCGGCAGAAACTAGATAGATATAAAGCAGTGAGATTATAGAGTAAGAACTTAAAAATGTACTAATAAGATGAACGTGTACCGTCCCGTCGGTATAAGTACTGGTAAGCATGTTTCTTGAATGAATGGTAAGTGGAGCATATGAGATGGACGATCATTTCGAACGTGTATTTGATAGGCTTCAGTGGTTACTTTATGATCTGTGTAACAGACTGGAACCATCATATGAGCAGTTAGTGAGGCATGAGACAATATTTAAATCTAACCTTCAATTATATTATTCGCATTTAAAAAAAAATATGTTTTTTTTATGTTCTAATTCTTGTTCAGAGCTTCCCATAACCAATCTTTTTTTTAAAGTATCTTGTAAAATTATCGCAAGAATTTTTTTAGCCAAAAAGGATAAGACATTATATACAATTTCCCACGAGTGTCAACTGTTGACAGTTCGGACAAGACCGGTTCGTTTAATTAAATACAATATTAATAAACAGTCCATTAAGATACATATACGGAAAAAATCATTCTTAAAACTCACTCGCAGTTCGGAGATAAATTTTATTTGTTAAATTATGATGTTGCTGTGTTCGCGCGCAGAATAAAAAAACTTGGTTACTTTTGAATTGGTATGCTCAATTACACTTGTGTTTGTGCATAATCATTTTATTTTTTGTTTTATCACACAACTCCTGAGTAACAACAAAGCAATTTCAATCATGCAAAACCTATGAATGAAAATGTAAAGTTCTTGAAAAGAAGACTATAAATTGAACTGATATACCAGTATTATATTCATACTTAGTAACAAGTAAGTCCGCAGTATTCTCTATTTATAAGACATAAATTATAGCATGTAAGTGACAGTAAGGTATACAGACTGTCGTTAGGCTAGAAGGATATCAAACCCCTTTCAATTGCCTGTGGAAAGGCGAGTCGGTGGTGTGGCAGGAAACTGTCACCGAAGCACTAATTTAACTGGCCGCGTGGTTTCAGCTTATCTGCGACCAGTTTCGCACACCGTGGGAATTACACCTACATTCGCAACTTTATTTATAGGGTTATGCATTGAGCTCGCGGGCGCCGGTAACGTTTCATACTTTCTCCATTTCAAACATAAATAGTTGTTTCCTTTCGACAGAAAAGCTCATTGCAGCTTTATTGTAATAAATTAAAATATCAACAAAATTTACGAGATATATAGTTCTATATAATTGGTGAATTTTTAATCGTTTAAGTTTATTTTGAAACTGGAGAAACGCAAACCTTACATTTAAATTTATAGATTTCGGAAATAAAACAACTAAGACATTACTAAAAACTCTCAGTAAGCTATTAAACGGTATTTAAAAATTTCGTCGTCAGTAATTAAAACAATCTTATTTACACATTTACACACTAATGCATTTAAATGATCTTAACAAAAAGTAGTAATGAGCATATGTTAAGTTATAAAATAGCTTACTGGGAGCCCTATCGACATGTCGGTTGCAGCATCCCATTCATAGTTAAATGAGGTATGTTAAATTGAACGGGAGTATATGTGTTTGTAGCACACATATGAATGAGTTATAAAAACTACCGACAGTCCGACATCGAAACTACTTACATATAAATTGCTGGTACCGATTCGAATTACTGATTAAATAATGACCCCCTTTGTCTCGGCGTTGTAATCGAAAAAAGTACATATACGAGTATTAATGTTACTATAGTGCTATAAACAACGTTATTAGAGCAATCTTTTATCTGTTCATTTTGATATTAAAATATAATTTGATCAATCGGATTTATATACCATTAAAAAGGATGTTAAACATATTGCTGAATATTATTGAAATAAAATTGTAGAGTTGTCTTTTATGGTCGTAATAGGGCTATTTTCGTATAAATTAATGGACCAGCGTTTGAATCGTAAAAGTCCTACATAAAGAATAACAGTTTGAAAAATGTGTGTTTTCAAATCGATGTAGGTTTAAAAGGGACGACAGTGTGTCTTGGTTAAACGCAAATAAATTTTGAGTGCATTACGCACAGTGGGTGATGAATAACGTCCTCCCAGCCGTAACCCTTTTAGCTTGGTAAAATTACTTGTGTTTAGTTCAAATAGTACGATCTCCGATTATATTTTATTTTTTTACTTATAACAGTTATATACGTAGTCTAATAATAAAGAAATATTCTATTCATATCAGAAATGTATAAAAATTTGCTGATAAATAAATTAAAATTTTATAGAAACTTTTGAAATGAAAGATTTTATTCGAAATTACATATAACCGCTAAACAGTAAATTACTTAAAAAATTCATTCCTTCATTAGCGCTTCATCCATGAATAACCAGCTTCGGGATTGTCTGTCGATTTAGAATTTTTTTTCTACAGTATCACATATCTAACGGTTCACTGGCGTGTTGGTTACAACCTACATGTTTGAATGAATAACGCTGCGGCAACACTAAGCAACTCCGCTATAACTTTTTATCTCAATAATGAATTTATAATTCTCGATATTCATACTATAAAAATAATATTGAATATTTTTCCATTAAAATGTTATATACCTTTAGTAGATATGTTTATTTAATTTTGAATAGTAAATCCTATTTGGTCTCAATTGAACATTATAATTATTAATATATTACAATTATTAAAAAAATAAGTGTTACATAAATTGTGCTCATATTATAAAAAATATTATTATTTAAAACATTTTCAGGTTATTAAGTTATCTTGATCTCATACACAAATACTGGAAGAGTGTTTTAACACCTTTAGCATCAGTCTTCACGCACTTTAGTAAAGGCAGTTAACGAATTACTGGCCACGATTTAATTACACTATTAATAGCGAGGCCCAAAGTTTATTGAAGACGGTAGCCGATCCAATTACATATTTAAAGAAAGTTGAGTGTGTAACGAATCGTAAGTAAAATTATTACTACTCTACACTCACGGACAGGAATTCTGAGCGACTTATTAATGTTCTCCAATGGTAAATAATTTTAGAATAACGACGTGAAGAGGTTAACAGAGGTTTGTTAAAATATTCAATAATTTATTTTCCACGTGTCTTTTATAACTAACGCATTACTGAGCCAAAAATAATTATAGCCATTTACGGTTTTGCACTGTGTGAAATAATGGCGCACAAATCCATTACGATTGCTCGCGAGTGTACGTGATAGAACCTACTGTGGTATCGTAATTATTCGTATGGAGGTTATTTATGGCATTTGTAGCACTGTACATCTTTAATTTTTTACTGTAATATTAATAAATTATATTTTTACACATCGGTGTAATTTAAAACATATTGCTAACATATTGAAACAATTAACTATTTAATAGTTATTATGTTCTCAAAAACTGGTGCGTTATAAGATTCCTTGAGGAATATTAAAATTCCGAAATGAACTATCTATATCTTATAAATTGTTGTGATTCAATTTCAATTTATTTTTATTTTCTTGATATATTTAGTGTTGATTGACATGAGAAATTGACACTGAAACTCAGAGGAATATACTAAATGTATGTGATTAGGAAGTAAGTATTTGAATAGTGTGTCCAGTATGCAAATAATTTGTTTATATTACTTCATAATAAGGGACACTAAAGAAGTTCAACGCGCTTCATAAGTACCTTAAGGTTTGGTTCATACATTATATTTTACGTAGCCTGCAGTAACTTCGCTGTTCTTGTAAATCTCGATCAGATCAATGATCTTTAAATCGTGAGACGGCGCCGGCGCAATGGGAGGAGGCCTGCTACGAAACACCTGCCGCCCCGCGGTACTATGAACCAGTGTCTAGTACACGGGCAAAGCTTTATATTCATAATAGTGTCCTATTGAAAATTAAACGCTTCTCGTATATGCTTAGAGTCCCATTTAGTATATTTTATTATAAGCAGTCTCTAAGTCAACCTGGTCAGGGCACAAATCTATCGGTAGATAATCTCAAACTGTAGCTGGAAGTAGTGAATTATCTCCGTCTTTTTAATAAGCCCTTATGAAGAAAAAGATTATATGCATTTTGTTGTTATTTCGTATGTTAAAACAAGATATAGGTCGTAGAAGGATTACCATCCAATATCCATATACGATAGGGAAAGAAACGAATTTTCAATTATTCGCGATAAAAAATAAATAAACTGTATAATATTGATGTACTGTTGCTGGGACCTATAATAAATTCTTAAATATTGTTCATCAGTTTGACATAAGAGTAAAACATCTCACAAGTATTTAAATGCTTACAGATTTACTTGCTTGGCGGAATAAATGCCGAGTATGTGTAATTACAATTTCATATAAAAACAAAACAATCAAATACATTATTTCAGTACTTATGATTAGATATAATAACATTTGTTTGCCAGTAGATAATAAAGTAACCGCAGGTGTAAAGTAATAAATTAGTGGAACGTGATTTCAACCCAAATACACAGAGAAAGTTCAAGCTCACATCACATAATAAAACAAAAAGCCTAGTAGCTGTTCTACATCAATTGAAGCAAATAAAAAACAAAGACTCCGTAGAAATGATAGTGAGTACGGCTCAATCAGAGGCCAACGAGCCGCCGCCGCCGTGTCGATCTCAGCTCCGATAACGATGATAATGGTCAACAGATAGACCTTGGAACATCAGACAATGTTATCCGAGACATCTAGAGATACTTAACAACCAATTTTGTCATATTCAAATTAAAAATATAACATTTATTTACAATTATTTAAATCACTTCCTTATTTGTCATCGAAAATGAGGAAAATAACCTAATAAATTTTGCCGTTGACGTGTTCTTTTCACGTCTTATTAAAAGCGAAATAGATTTTAATATTTAGTATGGGTAATAAATAACTGTTAAAACTTAGACAATCCATTTCATTTTACATGCGTGGGCGTATTACTTGATGTGAATATGTGTTAAAATTTCGGAGAAAATATAATTTCACATGAACGGGTATTATCAATTGTTTTACAATCGCTTTCTAAGAATAAAGAAAAGAATAATACGTCGATTAGCTTTCTGTAGTCGAACCCCGGACCTCTTGTTCTTCGAACGCGAAGTAAGACGCGTGCGAGATCTTTCATCTATACCGACAAAGACGCCGCCTTCTTATCTCTTGTAAGACCGATTTTGTACTAACAAAGTGACAATAATGCTCTTTGCGGTTATAAAATATACCTTAAAATGTACTTCCCCAATCTTTGTCAACTTTTTGTAAAAGGAATAGTAAACTTCTTTTGAAAGAATATGTATTTCTTGCACGTTTCCAAGATAAAAATCTATTTAAAGTCTTATTTGTGTATATTCTTACTAGAGTTTATCAAACATAGTTTAGGTAACGAAGCAACTTATTCCATTTAAACTTTGCTAAATACCTTGAAAGTATTACATTTGAAATACGTATTTAACAAATTTTTTCTCTGACAGGTATTACCTAAGTAATACAATATCATACTAAAAAAGTAACTGAAGCCGGCACGAATATATTGTATAGTAAATAAGTGTCCTTTATAAAGATAAAGGACACTTATTTTCTAAGCAAGAGTACATTAGGGAATTATCGTATTAGAATAATGTTTTCACAACAAAGCTCTAATCCAATAACTAGTAGAAAATGTAAGTCAGAATACTCTTTAAAGAAATATATAATTTACGGAACTTAAAATAAGTAACATTGCTTATATCAATATGAATTTGTGAAGGATAATTTTGTCTAGTGATGCCTGGTTAAAATGTTAATCGTATCTAAATAATTAGCGTGTTTACAAACATAATGGTTGCTCATACATAAATTGTTAGCTCAGGCAAGGTCACGGTGTAGAAATCCTCCTTATGTCCCTTTCCGCTCCAAAAACTACGACGGTTACGCAAGTTTATGTATTTACCGAGTACAACACACGTTTAAATTATTGTTAACACTCGTTTTTATATAAATTATGACAAAATTGATTCCTAACAAAATACAGATTAAGAATCATAAAGCATAAATATGACAAGTTATCCGGAAATGCAGACAGGCCGTGTGGTGGCCGGACGTGCTACCTCGCAAGTGGGTCAGTTTATTTCTGTTTTGGCCGGACACGGCGCCATTGTGGATGTGCTGGGAAGCCCGGAAAAACACTCCCCGGATTTCTAGCTAATGAAATATAAAACGGTAGCCTGAACAGTAGCGAAGTATGTGACGTCGAAACCGCATCGCATTTTATGTTTCACTCTTTTCCCGGTAAGTAAAACTAGTCGGCCATTTACAAAGCTAAATCAAGACGTTCTAGAAACGTAATCATGTGTATACCATAGAACTGTAGCGACTTAGTAAACGGTTTAGCAGGAAACTAGTATATTTTTGGGCGATTACAATACGCAGTGAAATCAATTTGTGCTGTGTTAATGGAACTTCGATTTTCGTGTGAAATTAAAAATGTTGTTTACAGCATGACTGCATGAGGGCCGAATTTAGTATCCCATAGGGACGATGCGGGCGTTTGCAATAAAGCGCCTTGCAAAGGACCCAAAAGGACTCTCAATTAGAATTAATTAAAGACAATTCAGCAATCCCAGAAAATAAATGGTTACTTGACGATAAACGAGATTTATTAATTGTTCAAGTGATTTTATTTTACATTTTAATATCTTTAGCAATGAAGCAGTTAAAGTTTCGAAATGTTCCTTAATTGATACAGAGTTGATTTTGCATTTTGTTTTTTTTTAATAATTGTCATAATACCAAAGACTTGTCAATATTAAAAGCAACGAATAGGTACGTTATTACACTGGAAAATACAACAAACAGCTCACAGTGAACCGACAATGTCTTTATTATATTTTCTATAAATTTACAAATATTTTAATATAAGCGTTTCCGTATCTATCTAGTAATTTCTCAAATCAAAATAAGAGGTCTTTTACGGGCCTTGACACTTCTTAAACTAATATGATACCATCTAACATTTAAAATAATTTATATTTATTACAAGGTTTAAAAGGAGCTATCAGAAATATAATTTGCGATGCAAATAACTTACATCGTAACAATTTTGCGTGTGGCGCCTAAACATACTTCTTTAGCCATCATATTAAAAAGTTTATCTGAATATTTAAACAAACAAAGAAAAGTCCATATCATCCGAGGCGTGACGCGCAGGTGCCGACATCACTCAGTTCCCACATTATCGCTTCTTCGCAAACCATTGATAACACAAGCATGATAATTTTATGTTAATAGGCTGATACGTGACACTGCGAAACGGGCCCACGTTTGTAAGCACATTTACATAATTATACACGGCTTTATAAACAAATATCTTGTTTATTATACTTATTAGGACCTGATAAAAGTTTAAAGTCAATATTAAGAACAAATGAATTGTTGAAAACAAATATTTGAACTTTGTTTCATTATTAATTAATTAAACTAAGAATTGTTCGTAAGATGATTGAGATCTCGAGTCATTTTTTAAATTTTAGGATTTAGAAAAATACATACATGTCTAATTCTGAGAAAAATTGTTAAACATAATTTTTAAAGTAGTGTTGCGTCGGCGGCCAAATGTCACGGATTGCGCCTGAGCACGCAATGAGCGAGTTAGATTCTATTTTTTTATAATAGAAGATAATGTTACATCTATAACTATTCAAGTTCTTTATAAATCTTACATTTTACCACATGCAAAATAGAAAAATCTCATAGGAGTTCTGAACTATAAAAGGGTTAGAACAGACAGCGACAGAAAGTGTTAATCTGTTTAGAGGAGTCATAGCTAAAAGTCACCACACACCTTCTCTAAATAATTATAGTGTATTTATACTTCTATAATATATTAATATAAGTTAGTTTTAAATTGAAAAATTGGTATAACAGGATTGGTATTATTATATAAGTGTCTAGATTTAATCATTACAATCTTAAACTTTCGCCTTGTATTAACACATTTAAAATTTATTTAGAAATGAAAGCGATTTTAGATTGAATTATAGAATAAGTTATCGATTTATTTTCATATTTTAAATAATCTTTTAATACTAATTGTATGTTTTATATAAACAACGTACAGGAAAATAATGATGTTCTCAACATTATGTAACAATACATCGTAGAACCTTTAATCAGACAATAAGATTGCACGAGAGCTGGTGTGAATTGAAGGCAATTTTAAACGATTAGCGCTATCATGCCGAAGCGTGTTAATTATAGACATCTTGTAATTGTTGCTAAATAGAGTAACAATTGTGTGATGCCAAAATATATGTCAAAATAGACTATTATGAATGATATGATCTAAGTATTATGTTTCCGACTACAAGATTAACTTCAAAAATGTGTTTTGGACAAGTAGGGCATTAAAGGGACCATTTGTTAAAAATATAGGGATATATAGGGACATAAAGAAATATACTTTAGTTAATTTTTTTATACGTTTAACTGTTATTCAATAGTGATTATAAAATAGTCTGTGTTGATATCTAAGAAAGTAATGCTTGCGCTTCTACCTCATATCTACTTCTAAGTATTGGCTATTTTTAGTAAATGTATTTTGATATAAGTTGAAGTAAAACAATACACTGTGTAATTACTTCTATTACGGCTCTATGTTTATCTTAAATCCTTGTTGCGATTTTAATCTGAAAGTTTGTAATGGTTGAATACTTTTGCAAAAGAAACTATTAATTTTCTAATTCTCGCCACAAAAGGCAACAGTCGTATCGAATCTTGAATACTTCATTGTAAAACATGAACTTCCTACCTTTGTGTCGATAAATTCCTAATATCAGAAGCTTAAGTGAATTGCAATTATTTAGGAAAATATTCAAATAAAAGTGACAAAAGCTTTTATCTATTTTCGGGTAATAATTCGTTATATTTCATGTAAAATGTCTTCGTCTTCGATAGTATTAAGATAAAAGTTTCAAAACACCAGCATTATTCAACTCACAATGCTCGTCACCATACCATATAAATATGCATTACATGCTCTAAAGTAACTGTAAAACAAAAAATTAACACAATTATAAATCGTTAAGTCATATATCAATAAGTAATTAAACGGAACAGAAGGTTTAACACTTTGCTCATTAACTATTAATCAATTTAAGTTGCGACTTATGGCTGGGTTCGCCCCTAACGCTTCGGGCTATTTACTCCGCTTAATTACTTTAGACCTCGCTTAGAAATTCGTTGACGTACCTATATCCCTTTCGTTTCATCTATTTAAATTAAACTTTCTCAAATATCACTGATGTTTGTAAGATATATAAGAAAAAATAAAGATAAATATGTATGATGCAACCTTCGCCATACTCTTACGTTACCAATGAATCAGTAATGGGAAAGAAACAATGTCATGTGACGACTATCAGCTGATTTCGCATCTACCAATAAGTAATATTTTCTGTTGATTAATAAACAACCATTTCGACTAAAGGAAAATGAATTAAGCTTTTAAAAGATACTATTTTAAACTCCACTTAAAAGCTAGTACGCCGCTGGGAACGAGGTGAATTTTATTATAGGACATCAAAGAGAAAAACTCCCTTTTGACCCTCCAACCGAGGAATCTAATTTTTGTATCGACTTTTATGGAGTCTCAGTCGAGGCCAGTCAATAATTAGGTTACTCGCTATAAGCTTTTCAAAACTTATTAAATGTTATGAGTTAATTATTCTCTTGTACCTATTAAAAGCTAAAGAAATATTTATTTAATGATACGTAGTTCTGACTCCTGAGGTAATAATATTATAAGAATAATCAATTAATGCATCGGCCACGGACGATGTTCTTATAATTTGTTTATTTACTCAAATATATGACTCTAACAGATAGAAGGATAATCTGTAGCTTACTTAAATATTGTATTTTCCCCCTTTCCCAGTGATCATGGGATAACCCGCACTGACCATACTTTCTAATATCCATCTGCATTTATAAATATTTAGCCATCCCTATAAAATTGACATAGACTTGACACTCCATGATCATTTATTCCAAAGTTATACGCGTTGTGGTAGTAATAAGACTTTGGTAAAGCTCGTCATATTTTAGAGACTAAAAGAGAGTTTCATAGACTCATTTATATTTCGCGATAATAATAATTACGTTTGAAAGTTCGTGTTGTCTATGACTAGCTTTAGATTAAATCATGGTAAACGCTGGAAAAGCGGAACTTTCTCAATAACGGATAGTTTCCTTGTGTTGTATGTGTAGGTGTGTGCGTTCAGGATCAGTGGCCGGCGCGCGCGCACCTGCCGCACGTTTCCCACGCCTCGCCTCCCCCGCCAGCCCCACGCCTTGCCCCGATCCCTCCGTGACGTCACATCCACACAAACAACGGTCCGCAACAACTTGCTTTTATTACCCCTCCAGCGGAGGGTTTAAACTTATTGAGAAGACATAAAGCCTCATTAAAAAATAAAATATCTGATATTGTACACATTTTGGAAATTAGGTAATTTCTTGAGAATATTGTCATCGATAAATTTGTACGTACATACTTTAAAAATAAAAATACTACTATCCTCATACAAGACCCGCTCTACGACACTAAATTATTGTACATTGAGTTGTGTACAGTGGCTTTTCTTTTGACATAAGACTTAGAATATTTCATCACTACGACAATTTAATTATGTGAAATGAACGTATATATTTCATGTAATTTCGTTATTCTATCTTTTATATTTTATTCGCGTATATTAGATAGTTATTTTTTTCTTTAATCAACGCCTGTGACAACGTTAAGATTGCATGTTATTTATAGCAGGCGTTTTTATTCTATCTTAAAATACACAGAGAAAAAATTATACAGATGAGCATATTTCCAATATATTTATAGTTAGAGTAATGACCTACACATAAAGCAGATTTTGACTGACACATTTATTTGAAAAAAGGAGAGCAGCACCTAGAAACCCGGTATGAATCTGTATCGCTTAGATATGAAGGAACAAATTTAAACAACTTTGCTTTATCCAAAACGTCTGTGAACGGCAACAAACCTGTTTCATACGGTTTTTGTCGCCTACCTCAATAAGTAGCCGTACAGCACGAGCCCTTGTCTACCCCTACTACAAAACCGGTTAAAAATTAAATTCAGTACATTCCTAACATTAACACTACAATGTAAAATATATAACACTAGCTTCTGCCATCGGCTTCGTTCGCATTTTTTTCGATTTTTACACCATGGGTTACAATATTGGACTTTTAGTAAGGATCTCTAATATTTTTGAATATATAATATAGACTATGTTCACCGGAGATAGTGTAGCTTCCCAACAATGAAATAATTTTTAAATCGATCAAGTAGTTTCGCAGTCTATTCCATGCAAACAAACAAACAAAAAGCAATAAAATCTTTCCTGTTTATAATATTAGTATAGATATAAATCGATACTAACCGTTATGCAGCGATTGTTTCAAAGCCGACTCTGCCTCAATCTTCAATTGTTAAATATTCTTTGAAAATAACATCGAACTTGTCTTAATGTAACCCTTACTAATATTATAAATGGGAAAGTGAGTTTGTTTATAACGCATAAATCCTAAACCCCCCTGTCAGTAAACCTAAGTTTGACTTAACCTTTTATTGGGTCTCCCACATTGATTTACACTTACTAGAAATGGTTTCGGTGATAGACGATTAAGATTTCCATTATATTGTTTTCAAACTACATTTAAAGAGAGTGAATTAAGATTTCCATTATATTGTTTTCAAACTACACTTAAAGAGAGTGAAATGCGGTATTAAAATTTGTATGGAATGCTTATAACCACTATATGTTCTAATAATCTGAAATAAATAAATTCATAGGTTTTCTATATTTGTTTCTGTTCCGACAGACAATTAGAATTGATTGAGAAATCACGGATTCAAAATGAATGCGTGCGAAACGGCAAAGAAAGGTTAGTTATACTCGTATTATAAAATGAGTAACCGAGAACTTTTAAAAAGATTTAAGCAATAACGACATCTGTCTTGAATTTTTAAAACTTTATTTTAGAGCCACCTAGCGATATATTTATGAAGTTTATGAACAAAGTCTATTTATATCGCTGTAAAGTAACTATAGCATATCACTAGATGGCGCCTGTTTAACAAAAATACAGTTTATTTTATATAGCGTATTATGAACCTACATAAATAATGTCGTTTCTTTTTTATTGAGATTTTGTTATTTATATAACTAAAAGAAGCTAAAATTATAGGTTGTCTTATAAGTAAGAAAATACAATAGCTGGAATCTTATAAAAATATTATTATTTCTTTATAGTGGTAACAAAAATCCATGCAGACATATGAATTTTATGTTGGGATATGTAAAATAAAGCACAAATTTTAATAAAACAATAAGTAATATGAAAATTGATCAAACATTTTATTTGTATGTAAGCGAAATAGTTTTATTACTTTCAGCCATATGTACTTTCTAAACGTACTTAATTGTAATTCTATAAACACTCTTTAAGGTATATCTATTACAAAAATAATATATGTATTTATTTTCTAAGTGAATATGATTTTATACCTAAATTGATTAGTATGCATACGATACAGTAGCATAGCAGCGAGAGGTGACGACGAACCCATTTGGATGCGTATGAATGGTCTGACGCGCTGTGCATCAACAAACAGCCAGCTCACGACAGAATTATAGTCAAATTAATAAAAACGTTTATAAAAAGTTTTCTACCTGCCTATGACTGAGTTATGACCGGAATATGCAATATATCTCGGTTGTCCATTTACATACGCACATCCAGTTAACTATAGTTTATAGTGGTATAGTAGAGATGGTTTAGTACAGAGCTTACTTAAGTAAAACTTACAAAAACTGTAATTTTTAATATTATCCCCAACTTGTATAATTGCTTGTACTGATAAATTATCGAACATTGATATTATGATTGTTTTATAATATATTCCTTAGACGTACAAGTTAAAATGTAGACATTTATATAAACGTCATGATGTTAATCATACAATAAACAATTTATTTGAAGATAAATTTTTTCAAAGAAATTACGCTGAAATTCTTAAAATTAAAAAGTTTTTAAAAATGTTCCTACGTCAATTTAATAATAAAAGCAGACTAGACGATTTGTAAATAATTCCGCGCCCACGCTTGTTATGTTTATCTAGCGTGTGGTTTGAGCAATTATTGTTGCGGTCGAATTGTGTATGCAATCATCAAGCTTTGAGGTTGACTGCTAATATTTATTAGGTGTAAGGTTATCTTTAAGGCTTTAGCTTATTTATGGCATATTAATGAAGTTATATTACATCATAGGTAATTTGAATATAATAATTGGCAAAAATACTGAATATGAACCTTGAGAGCACCTGCTGTAGTTGTTTTCGTAATGATACCGGTAAAGTTTTAAAAGTATTAAGCAGTAGGTGAGTGACAATGACCGTTAGGCACCTAAGCAAGAAACACATCTGACGAATAAAAACTATGCGTGTAAAAACTCTGTTCACTTACATTGTAAGTGCAGACAAAACTGACAACTTAAAATTATTATATTCATATATTGCATGGTAAAACGAATAGATATTAAACAAACAGATAACAATTGTATTAGGTTTAATGTAAGAAGGTATTTTTCGATAGAATAAATTAACGTTTGCGTTGGCAGTGCGGTCAGTATCGACTGTCGATAAAACCAATATGTCCGTCAACTAGTCCGCCCGCGATACCAGGCGATCATAACTCCTTGAGAGCTTTCGTGCGCGGCTCCGCCATTCACGAGCTTCGATATGAATGAAATGCGTGTGTGTGCGTCAGACTTCTTGCGCTAGTGTTTTAAACACGTGTTCATTTAAATCAACATGGTAGGCCGTTCATGAGAATTTTCTTGTGTCAACATCTGAAGTTGCTTAGACAGAAATAACTCGCAGCTTTTAAGGTATTCGCAAAAGAATCATATAAATTTTTAGTCCGAATTTAAATGGACACTCTTTATGTTGTACTCTCTGTACGTTACAATTCTTAACTGTGACCAGTCTTTTAGTAATCAAAGAAAAAAGTTTACATTTTATTTTAAAGCTAGGAAGCAAAGGAAGAGACTACTACGGATATATTAATTATATCTATGATTGGGACAAAAATATTTTTTGTTACAGAATTTAAATATGCAAAATAAGTTTTATATTAAGTCTTTAACGCTTAGGTCGTCAGTAAGCTTGTTTTCATAGAAATATAATTTCTATATTTATTCTTTTTAATATATTTAATAAAACCTTCATGTATTAAAGAAGTCATAAATTTGGAAAAGCATGTATTGGTGACCAGTACGTAACATAAGTATTTATAGAAATAAATCACATTAAATTCGCAATAACTTCTACATGGTTTTGCACTAACATTGGTAAACTATATTATATACGGACAATGAATTTTAATTTTCATTATACTTGTGTATGATCTTATGGAAGCCGTAACGACTTAAAATAGTGTTCCTTTTTTTAAAAACCAGATGACATTGGAGACTTTCCGCTCGACGGAGCGTAAAAAAATTGTACACGCCACCATTATAATGTTACTCAATATTAAGTATATATTAGATTTAATTATTTTTATTTTTTATAAAATAATAAAAGTAATATAGTCTTCAGACTTCATAAATTAAGAATAATTTTGAATTTTCTATGGAATTATTATTCACAATCTAGTTAATTTACCATACCAATTATTTAGGCTATTGAACAATATATTGGATATGATAAAACTGCACAATATCTTCTTGCAGCGGTATTTAAATAAAGAGTTTAGTCCATTTAAAATAAATTTATAGAATTATTTAACACTATGGATTTAACTTTTACAAGACTAGGAACACACATTTTTTAGTATCGCTAAAACCGAATGCTATCGAATATAATGTTATGAAATATACAATGTAGTAATTAAGTATTATGTACCGCGAGTTATGTAATTTTAGTAATGAGTGTATGTAAATATACACTGTTGGCACGTAGTTTTGGCAACATCCTGTATATCGTACAACAGCGAGGGGAAGTGGACACCGCAACATCCTTTACGGTGTCGGATGAAGCCTGATGTCAATAAAAAGTCGTTTTATGTGAACAACTTAGTAGCTGTTCTTGATCTTAAAGCTACGTCGTATTATATATGTCATTGTAATAAAAATTGTGTTACAGGAAACTAAATATCGTATGACAAAATTAATGTTTATGAATAACGAAACATTTTATTAACTTTTTCATAGAAATTTTAAGTATTCTATATATATATACGTTATTTTTCTACTTATAAGATATTATTAAATTCAACGGAAGGAATGATATTATTTTCATTAATCGCGTTGATAACCGTCAAATTTCAGTTGTTTATTTTTAAGTGCATAATCCGAAGACGCGAATCAGGCATTGACGAAGTGTTTAATACGTCGATGGATTCAAGTCACAATCTCTTAATCAATGTTTTCATATAATATTTGAACCTAATTTCGAAATTGGCAACGTATTTGTAATGTTAAGTTAAGAAGTTACCAATCTGTCAAACCTTAAAAATGATCTTAAAATATTTATCAAACAACAACATAAAAATGTCTGAGTATCTGCACAGATGTTAATGATGATACTCATAATTATTATTCATATAAGTTTAATCCATATACTATTACGAGTTTGTTATTGTAAACTACACTTTAACTTAACGTGATAAACGCCAATTTCAAATGTGTAAATAGTGACATAGTACTTATAGTTAATTAATCAATATGAGTCAGCCGAGTGTCTGAGATATTATGGAACAAATTACTGCATTGTTCTGGTTAGTTACAACACTGATATGATAAAGTAAGAGATACGTATTTTTTTTTACTTTCGTTACATTTTTTGATGTTTCTGATTAAGGGTAAATATAATTTAATGTTAAATATGTAGATTAAAATATTTCCATGGCGTCAGAAATACGCCATGGACAAAATTAAAAATATAAAATACTGTTTAGTGGGATTTAAAAGCGTATTTACTAATTATGTTAACAGTATTTTTATAGCAATGGGTGACTTTTTTGCAATTTTAAGACAGTATAACGTAATTTTAAACATCTATTTTATTTCTAAAGTGTGGTTAAATACATCCTACGAATGCTGTTCCGTAAAGGAGATCTCTAGTAGTGATAATTTTCTGAATTTCAGATATCACTGAGCATGAAGCTCAGCGATGATAGTAATATTATCTTCTAAAGAAATGCGATGTTCATAATCTGATATGATAACGTATAGACAACACACAATAAAAAAATAAACACATTTTATAATTAAGTAGATAATATAACAGATAACGCGTGTATTATACGTTTTGTTTGGTTAAAGTTACGTAATTATTTGAGTAAACAAGTCGGCTGTATTTAAAAGAAAATTCGTTATTGTGTTCCGCAATACAGAATTAGATGGCAACCAAACTATTTACTTATTAACTTTTTGTTTTCTTTGCTAAAATTAGTTTAGCGTATTTCTTTCAGAGTAAGTTAATCAAACTTTAATCACAGTGAATCATGAAAGCAATAGTCAGAATACTGAATACGAACATGGCGTTAAACGAACAAACATATGAGCTTGTAAGCGATGTTCCCACGTAAATATACATGTAAAGCAAAGACAGCAGAAACAATGGGCCCGTATCCTTGGGCCACCCTGAATGCTTACTGTGACTAGGGGCGACGACCTCTGTCATCTCCCATCACCCTGTATATTAATATTAAAAATTATAATTTTGAAGGTACCGCGTTAATGCAAATGTGTTATCAGTTAACAGATTAAAAAGTTGAGGAAAATTACTTATCACCTGTATTAAGATACGTTTTTGTTTTCCTTAAAAAAGGCGATACATTTTAAAGAATTTATGACTTGTTTAACGTTTTCCCTGATGTTTTTGAGTGATACTTAAAATTTTGGTAAATATTATGTGCAAAATGAATAAAAGAGGGATATTAACATAAAATTATATTTTTTTAAAAGTTAAGTTCCGAAAAGGAATGGTGGGTTATATATTATATATGTATCAATTTAAAAGTATGAAAATCCCAATTTCATTAGGCCACGCCATAAACTGAGCATGATTGCAGGTACTTTTCAATGTTTCTATTCCTTTGTAGCAGGTTTTTACAATACGATATATAAAGAATTTATTTATAAATTATTGCAGTAAATTTCACAATTTCATGAAACAACTATTTAAACTTCCCGGTTGGAAGTTCGCTCGAGATAGATATACGAACGGTTTTGGAAGGAAAATCGTGAGAGAAATTGTGAGCCGCTACAACGTCAAAAAAAAATCTTTATTAATAATGTATCGATTAAATAAAGAACCTTGATTTGTACGGTACGTTCATCATTTGCCTAACTGAAACGATTTAATAGTTTCAGATCTGCAACAGACTTATTTGAAGAATGTGCAAATATTTTAAAGCCATTTAATACATATCAGACCTACAACAACGGTCTTGTAACGCAATGTCAAGTGTATGGTTAGTTGCATGTAAACTAGGTTATAAAAATAGTGGCGTGCTAAAACTGCATTGCTCCTAACAAGGATGCGGCGTATTATTCTATTCGGGGTTCATCTCGTCGCTAATCATTCCTAATTTAAACCCTATACATTAATGTTGCAACAAATCCTTAAAAATAGACGTAATGCATATTATATAATTAAATAACACAGTTTACAAGTAGTAACTGTAAGTTTAAGGCGCACCGTGTGAAGTTGCTCTGAAGGAACTTTAAAACGGTCAGAATGTTTATAATTTTTAACTTAATTTTAATAATCTCAATTATTGCATCGATGAAAATTGATATTATAAAGTTTTATCTTTTGGCAAATGCCTAAAGATATGTTAAAATTAACTCGGTAATATTTTATAATGTATAAGTAGACATTATTTTATGTTAAAAAATCACATTTCATTCAGAATGCCTAGTATGGAATACAAATCTCTTATCATTCGAGATTCGCATTTAATTTTGTGGCTTCTGAGAATTGAAGTAAATTTTCATTGGGGGATTTAATTTAGAGTTTTAGTGTGCGTATGTAGATTCTGCCGGATAGGGCAGATTGGACCGTATCCTTCCCTGGCGTTTATCACGTCTAGGTGTGATCATGATTGAGCCCGACACCAACCTTGACACGTGTCGAGGGAAATTGAGAATAATCTACTTTAAATTTGCAGTGCAATTTTATGGCACACTTTGCGTCACGACACTGACAGCTGCAATCATTGCTATTCCTGCGTTCAGATAAAATTACAACTAGTATGAAAGATTTTTAAAACTTACCCAATGATGCCTCAGGATCTGTGAGGTCAGATAGAGAAGGCACCTTCTGCATAGCGCGTGGTTCCTCTACTTCGGGAGGCTCAGTTTTGATAACGTTTCCAGCACCACCGCCCTCATCACACTGGAAAACGTTAAGGATTTATTTGAAAGGAAAATGATATACTTTGTATTATAACCTGAAAAAGAGCGTCGCAATCGCTAAACTATATAAACTCAAACTCATAATATTTATAACTCTCATGTAAGTTAGATAAAGAAAGTCTAAAGACTACAAAGTTGCAACTCGTAAAATTCGAAATAACTAGCCAGTAATTCAGCAAATAAATATATTGATTGCAATATTCACAACAGTTCCCTCATCGACTAATACAGCCGACAGGAACTTATTTTTTTACATCTACGTGAGCTGAGCTGGGCCCTTGTACTCTCTCGTCAATATTCCGTTCAGAGAGTTGTTGCTTCCGCTCGCAATCATGGATGCTTTTAAAAATCGCAAGACAATAGGAAACATTAGTCCTTCAAATTGTCTTTGATGTCAATAAAATGTATGTAAATACATGCTTTGTATGTATTAGACGAATGAATCAACGGTTGCTAAATATGATAATGTGCTTGATTCTTTTAAAACCTGAATTGAAGAGTCACTTTTAGCCAAAATTGCTTTAAGATTGTGTCTATTTTGACACGATAGGATTTAAATATTTTTTTGAAGAACATTTTGCACAGAACATCACGTTGTCTATCTATCTAAATAATTACAAGATATGTAATCAGTTGTTACCTATATGAAATGATGTCACCGCGAAATATTTTGTAAAACAAGGTTTCTGATATTTGTGTTGTTATCACGTAAAACTATGTGAATAACAAATCTATACTAATATTACAAAGCTGAAGGGTTTGTTTGATTGTTTATTTGAACGCGCTAATCTCAGGAACCCATGGTCCGATTTGAAAAATTATTTCGGTTTTGGATAATACATTCATCGGCGAAGGCTATATTATATTTTAAAAAACATTAAGGATCCTTATTAAAAGTACCAAGAATGTAACCCAAGGTCTAAAAATCAAAATGAAAGCGATCGACGCCGCGGACAAAAGCTAGTACTTTATAAAATGGACTTTCTGTGACTTTATAACGACAGAATGGAAGAAAGGACAAGGAGTTATTAGGTATAAGCAGTGATGCGTATGCGATGATTAACCCATAAACACCGGGTTTATTTACGGTTCAGAGAGAGGGGTCGCGCGCCCTTCATAGCACGTGATTACCGATATTTGGGGGCACGATCCCAATTCAGATTTTACGAACATACCTTGATGATGGATAAACCATTTATTCTTATCGTCCCGTAAGATTTAAGAGACAGATTTACTGATAGATGCCTTTACTGATTGTCATTTGTTATATTTTGTTTCGAGAAAATATGCCTAGTGAAAAAAGATCTAATTTGAAAAATAAGTAATGGATACCTATTGAAATTAAGCTTGAATAAAGTGATTTTTACACAGGGTCAATAATTATAAGTTACTGTTAAAAAATTTTAACAATCAGAAATCACAAATGGTGAATTAGTTTGGCTACAGCGTTACAGAGTTTTATCCTACTATCATTCTACCAACTTTTGTTTAAAATATCCCAGTCACAGGAAATACGCTGTTTTAAGGATACATAGAAATAAAAACAAAGAATAATACACTCAAGTTTAACGTAATATTGTTCCATTTTAATTTCAATTTGTCACTTGTTAATACTAGTTTAGTTGAACACGCGTAACACTTAGAACCTGTCATTATTTATCATTCGGGACTGGAAGATGTATGGAGGTTTCTTAAGTCTGTGATTATAAAAAAAAGTTTCATAAAAACGTTCCATATATAGAGATAAGATTATGTTTATTTATGTACGATATTCCTTTTACACACAGTTTCAAGAATTTTATTTAACAGATAATTTCCTTTATCTGTTATAATAAACAACATCATATTTAACAATAGTAATAAAAATTTTTTATCAACATATTAAAATTAAATTATCAGCGATTCTTTATAATTTTATGCCTTATATTAATAAAATTGAAAGCAGGCCACCTGCTGATAAGTTCCAAGGATTAATATATAATGTGAAATTAACATGTAATTGCAACATTTTATTAACAAACAAGAGTTTCTGATGAATAGGAATTTTGGTTAAATAATTAAAGTGCTAATCGAATCTTACGGAGTTTCGTTTTAAATT
>JAOSYY010000003.1:9861026-9878769 GCA_025727935.1 Hebomoia glaucippe
AAGAGTTTCTGATGAATAGGAATTTTGGTTAAATAATTAAAGTGCTAATCGAATCTTACGGAGTTTCGTTTTAAATTCATTTCAACATTCTTATTAGCTATACTGTTCCTATTACAATTGTACATTTTTTTCATAACAACTGGCCTATTTACAAAACAATGCTATTATACAACACATTATGTTAAAAAGGTAGTTTAAGTAGTATATTAGTACGTTATAGAAGGAATTTAAAATTAAAATATGCAAAGCAGTATATAATTCCGATGGCCAAGCTAAATACATAGTAATTAAAGTAGATAATTCATAAATAAGAAAAATTATAGAATATTTGTCATATCATGTGAAGCGGATATAATATAACTAGATAAATCCTTCTAATTAGGCACCGGATATCGCATGACCGTCCCTAATGAGATATGCTTCAGTAAATAAAATAATAAGCATTTTGGAAATGGAATAAGTCAATATGTTATTTACGCGTATATTAACCAAATTATGAAAGATTTTTCCTTTATTCTTATAAGATATTTGAACATTGATACATGGCTTACAAATAAAAGACGGACATGAAAATATATGGTAAAAATCTTTTAGGGATGTAGTATAATTTTATATGAGAAGTAAACTAGAAGGATTATAAACGACAATATAAGGGATAAGAATATAAGAACAAAGAGAACAGCATATAAACGAGATGTACATAATATAACATAATATAGGCTAACTGATAAACAAAATAAATCTCAATAAATATTACCCGGCGATTTACAACTACTCAAGCGCAATACAGCGCATAAAACAATCACTATATACATTAACTCATTCGTAACAAATCCAGCAAGTTTTTCGTAGCAGTAAGCTAATGTCGAAACTCATTAGTGCAGCTTAGCGTCAGTGTCACGGGCAGGTTTAAAAATAAAAACAAAACAACTAAAAAGCCGACATTTTGAAATAGAAACTCTTTTTTCGATACACCGAAGCTTCTGGGTGATTGATTGTTCGGAATGAACCGTTTGAAATACAAATAATGTGGATTAATCACTTTAGTATTATCATAATATAATAAAGAGTTTCTGATTGCCAATAATTCTATACAAAAAAACTCAGAACAGTATCGACCACGTGTCGCTAACACATTACAATTATATTTTTTCGGATAGGTCAATATGCACCGTCATATTTTATAAAATGGATCATCCTCATGACATCGGAAAAATAAATACTCATCCATAAAATCTTTATCGTTGTTTTATGATTGCGATAAAATAATGATTAAGAACTTTAAACTATAAAAAGTGTTAGACAAGTTTAATTTTCATTTTTCTAAACATGTGATCGTAACAATAAATTTCAATTTTTTATTTACAGTACACTAGAAAATGAAAAATATGAAGACTAGATGGATGTTCTCGATTTACCGTAATAGCGGGTACGAGTTTTTGTTAAGATAAAGTACTTTTTTAAAATATGTATTGTAAAGTTACAATGTAAGTATATTTTAATGATATATAGATGGAGTGCGGTAAAAAGGACGGTTTGTCACGCATCGCTGGTCTGCGCCCGCGCCGGCTCACGGGTTCCAGTGGTAGTTACCCTTACGTCCTTATTACGTGACAGCGAATACAAAATAACCAAATTATATTCAACAATGATTAGTATACTTAAACATATCCACGCCTCATTATTGACTATACTACATGATTTATTAATTAAAAAAGTATTATATTTTTCGGTATTTTGTAATATCTAATCATTTATTCATAGGTGATGGTTTAAGGGTCATTATATTATTTTCTCAAGTTATAATTATTTACCGAAGCTGAAACTGATTTTAATCCGTTTTAATCTAACATTTTGAAGGTTTTAATTTTATAATTCCATATATTTTCATATATAGTATGTAATAAAGTGTACTTAACAATATGTTTAATGATCGTGGTCTGGCTATTGCCATATTAAATTCAGAACATGTCTTGAAATATTCTACTATCGACAAACCAGTCTTATTTAGACGAGTTTTTGTTAGCTTCTCTCTTGCTTTCTTGAATTGCCTTATTTGTAAAATGAAAAAAAGATTTAAGATTTTTTAACGTTTTTAAATAAATTTAACGTTCAAAGTACGCCTTCATATTAGTTCGCACGTAATCTAACGTATAAATTTAAAAGCTGCAAATCTGCAAACTATAGAGTGGTTTTAAAACGTAGTTACAGTCTTTTAAAAACCTATGAAAAACCTTTCTCTTAAATACTATATTTTTCCTTTTTGTCATGTATAGTGCAATTTCTAAACGCGTTCTACAAGCTTAACTGGCCTAGCCTACGGTTAGCAAGGATGTCGCTTTTCCTCTCATAGTCGTATTTCCTGTCGTTAGTAAGTCAAGATCAAGGTTTTATTTCAACGAACATGAACCGGTTGGAGAGATCAGTTTTGTTAATTGACTAACTATAGTTATTATTTATTTATGATATTTCTATTTTCTTCTGCATAGTTTCATAGTAATTCTAGAAAATATTACTTTCACCACATTCTTTCTTAGAAAATGAAAATTTGGAGTTATTGTTACAATTACTAATAACGATTGATATGAGAAAATACATTTTGGAAGTGAGCAATAATATTGTAAGCTCTTCCAGCAAAAAAGTATTTAGAAAATTGTTATATAACTTCGATCTTACAGGAGAAACAGATGACAGCAAATTCCAGAAATTGTGCATGTTATACATAGATATAGCTTCGGTATAGTCAGATTGTAGATCAGATATTGGGGTTATATAATGGATTTTAATGGGAAATTAATAAAGAAATTGGTTACTTAAGGACGATAACGTGTCTCCAAGACCCCTGGTCATCTTGATCATCATGCTAAGTGTTGTCACTAATAAGGTCAGCTACACGCTCTTATTCCCCCTATAATAATAAAAAATAGTTACCAGATCGAGTCGCAAGCTGAAGGAGACGTGTTTGCGTGGCGGTGGCGCGGTCATAGCGGGTGCTTCGTAAAATGCTGCTTCCTCAAGTCCGTAGTCGGACTCACTTTCAGTCCACTCCAGCTTCATTGTGCTGGGACTGAAACAATATGAGCAATACTTCATTAGAACGTGTTAACATTTTCATAATATCTATACAACGATTGTGAATAAAACTGATTATCTGTTTATAATAACAAAAGTATTTTTCATGTATCTAAAAGTAATTATATACTAATACTTATGTAGTTACTAGTATATCTTACTTATAACAGAAATTCAATTTGTTACATTGTTATCTGTGTATATGACCGTCTGTCCCAGCTAATCCTAAAAACGGCTGCTCAGAATTCGACATGACTTACTAGTAAAGCGCTCGTTTTCTACGAAGTAATTTAGGTTATTTTATTGCATCATTAGTTATATCTGAAATCAATAAGTATAAAACCCCAAGACACTGCTAGAGATATGTTTAATGTCTTAAGTTTTTCAGTCTTCATTTATTTTTCGGATTTAATCCAAATTAATCAATATATTTTATTCATTATTTTTGAACGTGTATTAAATATGAAAACAAAGAGGTAAGTTACAATAAGAAACGCATTGCAAGAGAATGGCGTTGTGTATACAAATAATACGTTTCGCTTATGTGAAATAATGAAGAAATTCTACCGAGTATGTATCCAGTTTTTGTATCATTTACACAAACGGAACCAGTTAAGAACGTCAAGATAATTTTATGGTCAGCGATCACAGTGGCAATACTAATAGGGCTTCGCTGACCACAAGATGGGTCACATGCCAGCGCTAGACACGCCGATATTCCTGTTTCTTTTCGCCTTATATATAGTCAGGCTGGCGTGGGTGCAGTTTTAGTATCTTAGTATATTATTATTTTCTATTAAGTAATACATATGTTTGTCTAAAAAAAGAATCTTCGTAATTTTTATACAGTTAGTCATCTCAAGCTGTATAAAAGTAATTCATAATTTTCTTTTAATTCAAATTAAGAATTAATCGTAAACGTATCTATAAATTTAATAAATGTTGCCTAGAATCTTATCTATTTTTTGCCACATTATCTTATTGCATCAGTTGGGATAGTAATTAAACAATCGCCATGTTAATTAAAAAAGACAAGGTGTAAAGAGACCTGCCTTTAATATTTTTAAATGCATTGTATTTCCCAACGTTTGATATCACAAACCTCATAACGTCACTCATCACATCCATTAATATCCCATCAAAGCGATTCAAATTAGTTAACACTAACGTAACGGGTTGATCCGGCGGAAATGGTTTCCGAAAGCACGTGTATTTCATTCTATCTATGAAATAGTCCGAACAATCCTTTGAAAATAGGACTGGTCGTCTCGGTAAATAACCAGCAGTGATATGGTAAATATGTCGTCGGAAGAATTCGGCGCGAAGTCATGTCGCTTCGGGCAATATCCGCCGGAAACGATGCTTACATTGACAACGCCTGTAATAATGTCTTGTAATTGAATCGGTGTGTCGTTTGTTCACTCATTTGTAAGGGTGAAGTCAAGGGTATTAATTGGGTGTAAGCTCGTTATTTTCACAATTATTAATTATCACTGTTATTTTTGATCAACATAATATCCAGGTGATAAATTTGAAGATTTATTTTTAGAAAAACATATGATTTAGCATAACGCCATTGCCATATTTACTGACATAAAACAAAACACATTTAGCACGTTCTCTATTCTTGTGCAAATTATAAAAGTTATCTGAAATTGTCATAAACAAAAAACAAGCATCACGTTATAGAATAAATAAAATATGATAACAGAATATCTTATCAAATTATCATAAAACAAAATATACAGTCCGGATAAAAATGGCACAGTAAAAATATTGTAAGCAATTTCCTATATTAAATACACTATTTATATTGATTAAGTACGAAATTAAATAATTTCTTTATTTTTTTAATTTATTGCTTATAGGCAGTCGAATAGAAGTACCTTCTGGAATCTGGGGGCATTAACTTGCAGATGCCAAGTCGTTGACATACGGTGCCCGACCTACGAGATGGGTCTTTCAGGCTTCAGTAATTTGCGAACACGCAATTTTGCGTGCTGATTGGCCCTTCTGCATCGCGTGGTAGATAATCGATTTAATTCTACCCGAATTCATAAGTAAAATCATTTCGGCCAGTATGGCACCATAATCGTTTTTTTAAATAAACAAGATATACTTAAAAATTATTACAATGATTATGTTAAACTCAAAACTAAACCTTAAACTATTTATAAATCCTCACTAATTTTTAATTTGTCAAAAATTAATGACAGTTAATATGATTGGTCAAAGTTTATTGATTAGCTGAATCGAATATACTCTTACTAGTCTTTGATTCATTATTATTATAAAACATGCCGAAAAGATTTACTAAGCCAACGATTAATTGGAATCAACTGCAAAAACTAGTGCCACCCAATCAAAAAGGAAATTTCTTAGCCTTTAAAGCGAAGGCAGATAATTATATGCGAAGGTTAGTAATCGATTCTTAATATTTTACAAAGAAAGATGTTATTTATTTTGATATCTATTCTTCAGAGTTAATGCAAATGCGCATGAGCTTCCGAAAATAGATTGGAAAAAGTATCAAAAGCTTGTACCAGTAAGTGGAATGGTTGAGAAATTTGAGAAAGAATACTCGTCTATAAAAATACCATATCCGGAAGATAAGCTCTCAGCGACCATTGATGAACAGTGGAAGTCATTAGAACCAGAAATCAAGGCATATTGTGACGAAAGACAAAAAGATATCGATATGTGAGTATCGTAAATTATTATTTCGTTTCTAGGGCGTAAAAATGTTATATTAAATTCACCCTACCTAATTTGCCCCATATATATTTGAACGCAATATATTGATAGATACCATAAAGTAATTTGGTTATACAGCTAAAAACTTTATTTCCATTTTATAGAGCCACCAAAGAATTAGACAAAATTATGAAACTGCCGAAGTTTGAAGACATGACTATGGAATTATTTTATGATACATATCCGGAACAAGCTTTGAATCCAGTGAAAAAACCAACTTTTTGGCCTCATGATGAAGAAAGTCAACTTGGATATGTAGTAGAGAAAAACATTAAAAAGTAACCGACGTTCCTGAAATACATATATTATATACTGCTTTTTATTTACTATGTTGATTTTTACTTTAATATAATATACATAAATTGTGCTGTATGATATTTACTTAACTTTATTAAAACTTAACACTTTTATTATACAATAATAGGAAATAATAATTACTAAAATCGTACAGAAATTTGGGAAATTTCACAAAAGATGATGATAATTTGAAACTTCTGCGTTTGTTAGATCGTACCTAATTAAAAAGCGGCTTTTGCATGTGAAACACTAGTCAAACCGTGTGATATCATTTAATAATTTATATTTGTATGGAAAAAAAGTTATTTAAAATATTAAGCTAAAAAACACTTCTAAATTCATTACAATCTACCATTAGTACGGTTTCATTATCAATTATAGAGTGCATTATTGTATTGAAAACTCTATATTATGAAGATGTAGGTTCTCACAAGATTGAACATATTTACATATCTATAGAGATATTGAAACTTTGATTTCGTTGACACGAAGCTATACTTTACTTTATTCTATGTCCATATATTAGAGTTATGCTTCTTATTCTCGAAATCACAGCTCTATGATAAAATCCGGAGAAAACAGTCGAGGCAGGGCAATCGAGTCCAAACGAGTGAATTATCGTCTATGGGCGCACAAAAGGGCTGCACAAGTCTATATTTAGTGTTCAGGGTCGTTGTCGAGACATCAGCCAAGAAGTTGCGCGTGGCAAATTGTGACTGATGATCGGATTGAGTTACCGGATTTATTTAGAGCCAAATGTTGATTGACTAATTCAAGGGATCCTTTATTGGTGTCAATTGTTGGGCTCATTAGGGCCTACCGTAGGGTGGTTCAAAAAACTTAATGTCATTGACCGACACGTGGATACTAATGTGTTCCACACACTGATAATTTCTTTAATATTAAATATCTGAGAAGTACGTTTTAGCTTATAACTCCATAAACAATTAATATTAAATATCTAAGAAGTACGTTTTAGTTTATAACTCCATAAACAAGTTTCAAGATCCTTAAGTTGTAGTTCTAAATACCGTCTCAATCAATAACAATTTAAGAATGTTTAAAACTATGTATATTTGTCGATTTCAAAGCATTTTATTCTTTAATGTCGGCCCTTCATATGTTTAACTTTAGTTCCAAACGTACAGTCGTCAGACGAATAGTTAACTACTTCTGTGAAAATGTCTCATTATAATTCAGTCATTAATTCAACTCATACTTTGTAGTTATTTTATGATAAATTCAAGCTAATTCTATCTCTTGCATCTGAGAATGTAGGAAGTTAGAAATGGAACAAACAGAACATTGCGAGTCGCTAGCGTTTTATTGAATCCAAATGTGTATTAATGCATTTCAAATGCTTAAATTACTAAATGCGCTGATGATTTCGTGATATAAGTATTTAGGCAAATGAAAGGTGAACTTCGTCCATTTCTTAATTAGATCAAATCTCACAATCCGTGTGCGATATATTCTTAAAAAAAGCATCTGAGGTAGCATACATAACTAACATCTTTTAAAAATTATGTACAAAACAGTGCTATAGATTTTTCCATAAACTTATGGTTAAGGCACTTAAGAATTTATGATAAGATTATAGAAGCATTTAAACGTCATGTACGATAACAATGACCCATGTAGATGTTCACATTGAGCCTATGTTCTTAAAGCGTGGGTGGAAGGGTGAAGACCACCTGTTGCAGAGCTATATTTAGTTTCCATCGCCTCTCAGCCCGCACCCCGCACCCCGCACCAAACCATTCATAACTATGAGTAATGTGCGAGCTGAAAAATTAGCTGACTCTACCAACGCAGGCCATTTGTGTCAGTTTGTTTTGCTCTGCAATACACATTCACACGATGATGCATGGCCTTTTTAAACATTTTAATTTTTAAGGTTTCTTTTTTATTTATCATATTAGATTAAATATTATTATTACCTTAATTGAATATTATAAACGCGTATATATGTAATAATTTGTGGATGTATGTCTGTTATACATTTATACGGAAACCACTGAATTGAAAATCCATTGTTCCATTCAGTTTCTGGATGGAACTGTTCAATTATTATATCTCACACATCAGACAACACAGGCTATTAAGATATTGTGCTACTCATGAAACAGTGGGGCATAAAGTGCAATATTTCAATATTACTGTCACTAAAATCAGCGAATGAGAACTTATTATGTAAAAATTGTTAATGTAACATAGTTTTAAACGGTATTATTTTTAAAAAAACTTGTCAAACGTAAATTCAAATTATTGCCATAAATAGTCATATATTACAAGACGATTTTCTTATACCTCATTACAGTGTCAATTGGAGAAGAATCTAGTTAAATATAACACAATCAACCTCTACATAATGTATTTACCTACTCATTCACGCATAATAAACTCGTGAGGTGAATGTTGACGAGCGATAAACGTCTACATAAGAGATATTTACGTGTGTGTGTTATCTTTTGAAGCCCTCCGTGGCTGTTCAGTATTCTTTAAGGTGTTAATCGATAAAGATTAAAAAACATTGACCTTCGCTAAGGAGCTCCATCTGCATAGTTATTTTTCGGTCCAGTGTTGAGGCGTAAAGGTAGGTACCACGACATGAGATTAATTCAATGGTATAGTATTGACATATTTCATAACTATTAGGAACATACTGGGAAATAGAATTACGGAAAATTGGCTAGATTTAATTGAAAAATAAACATGAATGCGAAAAGCAGATAGTTGAGATAGCAGTAAAGGACGGGACATTTTACGCTGCTTGGGTGGGACATATATTTCTATACAACAAAGCATAACATATAGCCACTGATATTGATACTTGTCGTTATTATATTATCAGTGTCGACGAACTCGTCTCATGGCCGTCGTTGTATTATGCAAAATGTGCATGTTTTATGTATGGATTTATTACTAAATATAACATTTTATTGATGACTATATATAACCAAAAGCGAATGAAAGAAATAGGGTGACCTATGTGGCGACTATGAAAGGAAAACCACGAGGTACACGAGTAGAACGTACCAAAGGACCAGGATATCTTGAAGAAAAACGACGTAAAAAGAGCATTATATCGACAAATATACATAAAAACTTTGAAGTTGATGATGCGAAAAGAGTTTGACAGAAGTGTAGTAGATATAAGGAAAGCCCTAGGTTTGTCCTGTATCTCTACCTGAGGAAGCCGAATATACATCTTTGGTAACATCAAAACAATGTTTGTTTCGTGTTGTATGCACACTTCAAAACATTATTTCTCCAGTAGGAGCATTGCAATTACTATTGCAATGCTATAAGTATTGAAAAACACATAATTTTTAACTCTGATAAACTGTTAATATTGATAAATAAAAGTTAGACAAGTTTAGAACTGTTGATCGTTACTAATTAATTCATAATTAAAAATTCTGGTACGCCCGCGCAGTCGACGACGTATCTATCAATTATACTGTCGCATTATTCAGATAGAAATGGACACTATTTTTTAGCGCATTGAGTTTATAATAACATTATAAATGTACTCTGGATGAAGGGCAAGCGACAGTTGTTTTATTTTGAACTATATTTAGTACTTGGACTGAATTGTTACTGTGCCAGCTCTATATGGAGCGATATGAGACCGGCAAACGTGATGAATACAACGGTTAGATATTTAAAAGTAACAAATCGGTGTAAAAAGTAATTTATTTTTAAAAGTCTAAATCTTTCTTATGACGAACTTTTAAATTATTTATTTTCAAGATCTCTTTAAACGGAATAAAAAAACATATATAGACATTTTGGTGGGGTTCTAGTAAGCATATAAGAAAAAAAGGGACGTATTTTTGAATCAAAAGTCATAGATATATTTAATTTCTGAAGTCGCCAAGGTCAGTCCTAATATAACCAGAGATTTGTACTGGTATTTGTCTGTTACTACAATGCATATACCTACATATATATGTACCATGTACATATGTATATGATCCATAAACAAATAGATATGAAAATAAAAATTTCGCCCGAATACGAACATCTGTTTCTCTTAAGTGTGCCGAGCGTTCTTCGCAAAAAATGTTCTCGAGATGATGAACGTTAACGTCAATAAACTAGAAGCAAGAAAATATGAAGTTTATATTATATATACATGCATTATAAAGGTAATAAATAAGGTGAAAAGCTAATGCACTAAGAATCAATCAAGTAGTAATTTTGATCCCTAACGTAAGATAGATCAATTTTTTTTGTGGTTCGCCGAATATCTGTCGCTTTATACTAAGCTTGTAAAACTAAAAATGAAAAAGTCGTTACATAATGTAAAAATACAATCATATGCGTAATTTTTGATTTAATATGTAGCTACGGGAATAAAATGCGAATCACGCGCGCGTGATATTTTACGAAGCGTATTATTGTTTCTAAGAAATAACTGCTCATCTTTATTTTCTTCAAAATCTATATTCGCAGAGATCCGAACAAAATCATGTCAGCAGGCGACGTTTCTACCTGCTCGGGTCCCGTTGCGTGCAAGGTGTAGCCCTACACGCACACTAACAGATAATCTATTAAATCTCACTCACACTAATGTAGACTGCGTGTGCGCATCTGTTCTCCCAAACCCCGTCCACCGTAGCGGTAGAGCACCAACCTCAGATGCAACTTCTCGTGACGGTAAGTTTTTAAAGTGAAATCGCTTTCGGCGAAGCCGTTTGATTATATTTTTATACAATTTTGCATGCTTCAAATTATTCATGTGCATGATGTGGATGGAGGTAATTTCTATATAATACAACAATAATATCGTGTTCTGTTTAATTTGTTTCCTTTCTTAGAGGAAGAAATAAATATTGTCGTAGTTAAAAAATCCAAGTATATATTATGTTGGCAATGAAATTACTTGAAAACAACTGTGAATCAGGACGATTAAAAATCCAACGTGTTGGATTAATAACATGTATAATTTTTAGCTATTTTAAGTTTATTACTTGGATTATTGTATAATATTATATTGTATTGTATACACTTTTCATATAGCGGACATATTTAATCAAAATTTCTACTGCACAAACAAATTATAAACTTTACATTTGGTTTAATATTCTATTTATTGTATTAAAACAATTAATGTAATGTAGATTGCAATTAAATAAAAATACAGCTTATATAGCAATGACTTTTCCTAGAATCTATTACTGCTTAGTATATATCACGTATCATATTATGCTAGGTATAGAAAATTGAATTTGAATACATAATTTACATAAATTGTAGCCTTCAGATAACAGTGGATTTGTGATAACATGATAATATGTAACTGCGTACATTGTGTTCACTGACTTTTCTGCGATTCTACGAACCTGAATTTATATCGGCAGGTATTAGATAATAGAAAATGTTATCTTAGCGAATTGAAAACGGTGATAATAATATACATATAGATATAAAGACAAAACTCTTCTAAAATACACCAACATCTCTAGAATTACTGCGCCTTTTAAAGAATGTAAACAGATGAATAACTATTAATTTTTATTGTAGATCCTGTATTGAGAATGTTTTACGTATCTAATCCGGAAAAAAATATTGGTATGTAACTTGACGTTAGTTTTTAGCAATATTGAATAGAGAAAGTAGAGATTGCTCGAAACTATTAAAAAAGGCTGAGTTTTAAAATAACAAAATGTTGGTATTTATTTCTTTAATAAGTATAATCGCCTAGAACATATTTTTATCTCATTGTTAAGGTGTATAAGGAAATTTTGGAATCTTTTACATTATATCACGTTATACTTGCATAAATAACATTCTCTAGAGCAGACGTAATAATATTCAATTACATTTTAGTTGTAAGCAGAAAAAACCGAATTCAAGCATTTTAAAGGGACAGTAATTGTCAAAAAAGTAATTATTATTTTAGATACCGACAGATTATTTAATATTTCTTTAAATTACCTTATTTTTATTTCTAGTCGGATTCAATATTTGACACGTGGAATAAAAAATATAAGTGATGTTCAAATTAAGTACCACCTTTACGAAATACCGATATTGGCCTATGCATGTTAATACATGTCAAAATATGACTTGTTGCTATGTGCCCTGAAGTCAAAGTGGTATTTGTGGTGTACGCTAATATTAGCTTATTTCTTCGCTTTGAAGGAACCTTTCAACAAATGAATACCTGTATACATATGTATAATAGTGCGTTGAAACAAATGGGGATCAAAGTAGCAACTAGCAAGCAATACTGAGAATTACCAACCACCATTACGAGAACAAGCAAACATTGTGTATTAAAGTTTTGCACAAATAAAAACGGTTTTAATTTTACAGTAACGATAAGTTTTATTACTTTTACTATTGCATTTGCAAGAATCGAATTATACATTTCTCATATAATGCTTAAGTAAAGATGTTTCTATAATTAATTATTATAATTTTAGATTCATCCTCTAATCAATGAATAAGCGACCACACCGACTCACAGGCACATGTAACCTTTGTGACGACGCCTCCACATATTTATTGCACCAAAAACTATTAGAATTTATATTGATTAGAACCATACATGAAAGATAATATGGCCTTACCATTTATATCAATACATAGCTTTATTTAGAAGTTTGTTTTGTTACTTCGCAAAATCTATCTCAGGTAGCGAGAATTTATATATAAAGTGATTTTTGTAAATAAGAGTATATATTAGTTCCAACTCGATTGATAAAAATCTAATCTTACCCTTAAGTCAATTTAAAATGTATTTTACCTTCGTTCTAGTAAATTTGGTACAAGATATCTGAATACCCGAATGCAAATATTATATTAAGTACTATGTATTAATATAAATAAATACGACCACTAGCGTCAAGAACAATCATTACTCACATAATTATGCTAACATGTGTGTCGCTATTGTGTCAACTAAAATCTCTAATTATCACAAGCCCATCTTGTTAAGAGAAAGTTTATAAAATAAAACAATCGTATTAATTTATAACATAAAATAATATTGATAAAGTAGCCATATCGTCTTTAAATATATCTGTATTCTGTTATTCCATACTTTCTAATTGCTTTCAGTGACTTAACAGAGGGTAAGTATAAGAAGGTGACGTAAGTAATACATTATTTCAGAAATTTAATAGCCTACAAAAATTATCTTACCTTTCATTAAACAATTTTTTATCAGACAATTTCTCATTTTTATGTTTGACGAAGCAACTGTGATGAAAAATAATAATCAGTTGTATAGGTAATCGTCGTTTTACAGAAAATTTAAAATCTTGAAGCGAGCAGTTCTGCATGTCTTTAATATCAACCACTTATTATATTAATATAATTAGCTTTGCTTATCTACGCTTAAATAATATACCTTTAATATATAATGTTATTGAACAATGTACTTTAAATTTTGATGTAACTTCATAACAAAATTTTGTTTATTACAAGAAATATTCATGGATATCTACTTTATACAAATAATTTGTAATTCCATATTTAATTTTCTCCTTAATTTGTTTAATTCCTATAGCTTAATATTATTATTTACCTACTTGTTAAAGCTACGTGCCTGACCCTAGTTCTTATAAGGTTTCTAATAATTGATTTGAAAGAATTTGTCAGCATCGAATGAAACATTTATGACTATACCTGACAACGTACAATTTGAATGATAATCGCAAGAATGCTTATCTTTGTGATATTTTTTAACTTACGTCATTGTGTATTTTAGCTTTATACCTGAATTTAAAAGCAATCACACTCGTAGTCATCGTTTGATTTGATTTACTGTTGCAAGCTCGCTGTAAATACAGTCTTTGTTTAAGAGTAACTTTATAAACATAAACGTAAACCTTTTGATTTATAGTACAGCCTCTTATCGGCACCCATAAAATCAAACTTGAAGTGACATTAATTAATGCAGAACTCATAAATAGCTATTATTTATCATTTCGATAAACATAGATTAAATCAGAAGAGGGCCCATATGGCTTGATCGAGTTATGAGGGCCCAGTGTTATTAGCGAGAATCGATTTGCGGCAAGACAAGTGTCGACTCAGGTAGCCCGGGATAAAAACACTTGAAATGGAACGGACGCAGCCGGTCTCACCTAGATAACGCGCTCGACCGATTAAACTATACAACACTACGCCCAGTACAAACCTGGCTTCATATCGCCAAACTATGAATAAAGTCCTGTGTTTCGCCTCCAATTCATTACAATAACCCTCCCTAATCACCCATTCATATCACATGCACTCCGATAATAGTATAAATAGGCCCTAACGTCCAATGAATGAACTTATAATATGTAAATTCGTCGCTCAAATCGCGACAGGCTCGCGCGTAGGCGTTGAGTTTGAATGAAAATAAACATACCCGACAAGTCTTACCTCTCGATTTTGATTAAAGAATCCAGATTAGCGATATATTCACAGCACTATGTTGGTGTTTTTAGTGCAGGTTACACTGAACCTGCGTACATATCACTGTTTTGTACACGGGACAGTCGGTGACGCGGGCAAACACAAGAGAAATGCAAGCCGGCTCGGTCGGCACTGCGGCTAACACAGTAGTAGGTGCGCCCGCGTCGAACGCACGCACACATACACATACGCCTCCATTCAAATAAACCCGTGGTGGGGCGAACTTATGAATGGACGTAGTGAACCTATGCCGTATAGATATCACTGATAAGGGGTTTCGCATTATAACAATATGATACATCTAGTGAAGCGCGGTCGTTGGAATTGCTCGTTGGCTGAACTTGCAATAGACTGTAACCTTAACGAAATATGATCTGACACTGTTTCGAACTGAGAGCATGAGAGATGATAATGATTAATGTATACAACTATTTTCTTTCAAGTACGGAAAAGCATTAGTTCCCACAAATTTAATAATACAACAGGTTAAAGGTTATTAAAAAGAAATATTTATGTGATAATACGTTTAATAAATAACGTTTAAAATATACCTTATTCGAAGAACAATTTATCATTACGGTGCAACATAAATAATTAGGGGACGAAATATAAAACTACGAAAGTCCCTTGAGGAAGCTCGATAACTTGTGGCTCTTGTAATCGGCGCGCAGTTGTATGAAGTTCAATAGTATGGAGTGATCCAACTCCGCCTGTGTACAAACAAACATAATTACTAAGATTTTCAACATAATTTAAAATACTTTCGTATTGCTTTCGGTTGGCACTATTATAATTGAACTTTAAAACGATTTTTATACATTGTATGTTATTCAACCATAAACATTCAACTATGTATTACAATTTCTCTCAAAAGTCACTATATACTTCTGTAAGATATTTAAATATGAATCACTTAGACTTTTTAATAAAACTATATTCAGACGTGACGTAATGAGATCTACTCGTAGGTATGTGTAAGGAAAGAAACTACTCATAACAACCTAACAAAAGCACGTATAATGCTTAAAAACCATTCATAAAACACCACATATTTTCAAAAATAAATTACTGAAGCTAAAAATTGTCTAGTTATAGACGATTAGATGTTCGACTTCAATAATCACGATTGGGACGAGGAACTATTCGAGTATACTCGTACATATTAACGTATTATGACATAGAATTTCAAGGACAACATATATGACAAACATATATACGCTGATTCTATTCTTTATGATATGAATTATGAAATATCTTATTGGTGCTATTGGTGAGGTGCGGTGCTATGTTACATTATAGAATCGTTTGCATGCGACTCTATATGTTTCCGAGTACCAACTTAGTTATGCAAAGCATCATGGCTTTGTTTCTAAGTAGTCAAGCGAGACTAATTTTATAATCATTGAATTCATAACTCTTTTATTTTATATAACCTCAATTTCTCTGGATTTCGTATATTATTCTTTTTGATATTCCTTAAAGACTGTTTCAGGACTATCAACTTATCTGAAGTATTGTTAATAGTAAATTTAAAAAAAAAACTAAGGCATCTTAATCTAAATCATAATTGGTTTTGGATTTTTAGCAACCACCATACCATAGACGGATAGAAAAAGTTAACAACTTAAAACAGAACTGAAGATTCACATTATATAACAGGTCGTCGCTATATATTCGTATAAATAGTTACGTAGCCATGCGTTCAGAAGTAAGAGACCCTTTTTATAACGTACCATAATGAAAATTATTTACAAAATTCTAATAGTAAATAATTTTTTTTTAATAACGATTAGACTTTTTAATTTCTATTATATTCTTTCACTTTATGAAACAAAATGTTTTTTCGCAAACCACACGTTTAGTAACTTATAATACAAAATGCGATAAGAGGAATTGGAGTGAAAATTTTAGTACGTAGAAAACTAAGCGCCGTCGTCCACGTCTTTTACGACAAAAATAATGTTATACATAAGTGTAAAATGAATATTATAAAACTGAAAAGTTTTGTTTGTTTTACGCGCAAATGTCAGGAAGCGCTGGCCCGATTTGAAAAATTCTTTCAGTGTTGGATAGTATATTTATCGAGGAAGGCTACAAGGCTATATATATATTCAAAAATTTGGGATCCTTACTAAAAGTCCAATAATGTAACCCAAGGTGTATTAATCGAACTGACACGACACGACCCTTGGCAGAAGCTAGTTAAAGATTTTAGAAACTTACTCAATATTATGAAATATCAGACTTAGTTATAAGTTTTTTAAAATATTATCTAGCTGTTCACATTTGCAGATTAAGGTTCGTAAGGCACATCACTCACGCGTCACGTACCTATATTTTATTAGATTAATTTTCTTAATTATCTTTTTAACACAAAGTACACTCAAGTTCTTATCTACACTAGTACTTGATAGTGCAATATTGACAGATTAACTGATAATTCAAATTCATACATATGAACATATTATAAACAATTCAGCAAACTACCTCAATTCACATATAACGCGATGATATCCTAAGGCAGATAGGATGAGGTATGGAGTATAAGGTCTTAACGCAAAATGGGATATTTATATTTGACCCACCCAATAGAATATAATTGCGATGCTGTGGGCTTTGAAAACGGTGGACAGGTGAGTAAGCTGAGGAGGTTTCAGTAGATACCCTAAGTACCCTAAAAGGCCATGGTACGTCATATCCAGGTTTCTGTCGCTGATATACGTACAGAATTTCTAAGGCAGTTTATTTTATGAATATGATGTTTACAAGCGACTGCCTATTGCTTGAACAATTGGACAACTATAGTAATAAAATTTTTATTCGAATATGTCGAAGTAAGATTGCACACTCTGAAATTACTGAAAAAACGTGATTATTGTTAATTTGTTCGTTACAAGCGAAGATAATGAAAACGCGATTGAAGAATTTAGAAATTTTTGTTTCATGATAGACATTCGATCTATTTACTTACATATTAAATATTTGAATAATTATCTTTTATTCTTAACATTAGTAATAAATAAATGACAATAATGTAAAAGTAAAATTGAATAATTTAAGGAATTAAAAACATTCATTAATTATAATATAAGACATTCGAAAGTTTACCATTTATATATGTAACTAGCTGACCCAGCAAACATCGTATTGCCACATAAATATATAAAATTAAGTGTGAAAATTTGGGGTTGTATGTATT
>JAOSYY010000003.1:9906147-9928137 GCA_025727935.1 Hebomoia glaucippe
CTGAACGTTCGGGGCTGGCAAAGGTTCAAACATGGTTCTCGTAAATAGCCCCCAGTTCCGATTGGCCGCCGTTTTGCGGACAAACACATTTATCTATGTACATTTGGACATACGTGAACCGTGGAAATTACTCCCGTTAAATGTATGTACTACTTACTTGTAGTTTTATAATTCTTTTTAAAATGTACCCTTTATTTCGTCAATATAATTGCCATTTTGTTCTTGTTTTTTTATAAAACAGCTTACTGTGATTTCTGATTGAATAATCAAGCGAAATTCAGACTAGAAGCAGCCGCTAGTATACTTATATTTGGAGCCACATTTGACCCCTTCATAACTCAAAAACTAAATCTAAGAGTAGCCGGAGCAAACATACACAGAAAATATCTATGTAAATATTTTTTTGGTATTATTGGTATTAACCCTATTGACATTCATACATTGTTTCAAGAACTACTGTATTACAAAACGACATTTCCATTTAATTTATGTAATAATGTTTAAAGCCTATATTGAAAATTTTAACGACACCGTAATAGTCCACACACCGCTTTAAGGGTTGTTCTGCACTACATTGTATGTAGAGAGTATGGACGAATACACAGCGTTATTATTGACTAAAGCGAAAAAAGATTCCGTATCCAACGGCTTGTTATATTTTAAAATTGACTTTGGTTTCCTTTTTCAAATTCATGTTTTTGATATAATAAATGAGTAGTATTAAAATCGTATGTATCAGTAAATAAATAATACATTAATATAATGGAGTACAATCGAATAGATATTACATTAATAATTCATAGTAAATCGGATTTAGTTCAGATTAACTGTTAGATGATGTATAAGGGATCAGAGAGGTTACTTTTCTTTCGAATCCCTTGCGATATAAAACAACAATCCTTATTTTACTAACTAAAGTTTAAATTAAGCTCTTCCCTTCATAATTCGACAGGTATTCTTATTATGTCGTAATAACATTATTCATAAATGATTTACTTGCAATTAGTATACAATTTTTAGGCGAAGTGTTGTAACTTAGATATATAAAATTAGTATTGTAATAAGTAATTCTAAGAATTTGTTAATTCCCAACTTTAGTGGAACTGGAATTGGTACATAGTAAACCGTATCCCTTTATTATAACAAAGAGTTCTATCACATTCGAAATTTCTTTGTAGTAAAAAAATTAATATAATCTTTTTATATTTAATACTATAATGAGCTCACCGTGTGCGCCTTTTCGTTTGCGTGAACAAAATTTGGGGAAAACTTGTTTCAAACCCTATAAACCATCAAAAAACTTACGATTAAAGTATAATTTATAGCTTTTTATTAATAACATTTGTTCTTTAATTCCAGATACAATCTACATGGCATAAAATAATCGTGATAATATTTAATATGTTGGGGTTTTTCAGAGCGCCTTTCTTGTAAATTAAACTTTAAAAATATTATGTGTTCAGAATATTTTATAGGTACATAATCCGAGTGTTTTTTGTCAGAAACTTGCGGTTTCACCTTATAACATAGTTGTGAAAGTTCTGTTAATACCGGTCCAGCTGTTTCTGAGAATAGTAACAACAAACACACAGACATGAATTTTATAAGTTGAATTAATAAGGTTTTGTTGTCACGGAGACTTCGAATGTATATTGTGTTGTATTGGTATAGATTTCTACAAATATATTGTACATAGTAATATAGTCAACTATCTTGTGTGAAGGAACTTATTGTGCAAAAAAGCATGAAATTCACGTCCTGTCTTCGTTTGTAAATTTGCAATAAAAATAAACAGTATTAATAAGTAAATCAGTAAAGTAAGTCTTGATATCGTAGTATGTATTATAATATATGTTGTGGCCAGAGTAGCTTAGTTAAATTAGAATATTAAGATTAGTTAGTTGGTATGATATGTTATTTAAGTTACTTTTTAACATTTTTATCCATAGAATTGGGTAACTGTTATAATACTTGAAATAAATAAATATTTATTTTCAAATGGTCTTCGTACTTGTCCGTCTATAACTTACATAAAAATGTTTTGACACGAGTCTGTAAATTTAGGGTGACTGGATTGTATTTTGCCCAAATTCTGAGGGGGGCATACCCCAATACGTCTAAATTAAAATGTACGCTTAGACGCTTCGGTTAGTTAAAATTTGCCTCGAGGGTAAAAAACGAACAAAATATTCCGTACGGTTTTATTCTAAGTCAAATATTATTTCATATGTTTATCATGTTTAGTGTTGACCGAATGAGTTAAATATTTAACTATAACTTAATATTTTTGCATTTAATAAAAAAGTTAAAATAATTTATTATTTAGAAATTATTAATTTCATTATACATTGTTAATTCAGTAAAATCCGATTTATGTTTCTTGTAATTTACCCAACATTATTATTTTAAAGTTATTTTTACATGTAGACATTACATTGGCACGGCTTCCACTGTTATGTGTAAAAATATTGATTACAACAGTACTTTCACTATGTCAAATAAATATAGCAGTAAAAAATAATAAAGTTGGCCTTTACCAAGTCAGTATTTACTGTTTACAAAAATCCAATTAAAAAAAAAATATTTTTATTAATTCATGTAACAAAAATGAAACCACGCTTCGGTAATTAAAACATTATTCTATAACTACGAAAACGGTGCGTTTAATTTTCCCCTCATTTGTTACAAAATGACGTTGCCCGAAGGTTCCCGCCGCACATGTTAAATTGATTTAATGGAGTTTGGGTCATCGTGGGGACTTGCAATAACACGAGCAATAATAGCCATGTTATTGCAGGTGTACACAGTGTACTGCCAGCTAAGTGTTTAGTGTTTGAGGCCAACGATTTAAATCCAAGGAAAAGAAGATTAACAATTCGTTTTACTTATGCAAGGCATAGGTTGATAATCTGTAAAAATAATTCATGAGTAGAATTAATAACTATGATGTAAAGATAAGAACTTATTACTGGATTGGATCACAATATACATTTATAAGTACATATAAGACTGTATTTTCATGAACTACAGCATAGAGTGAAATTAATCATTTGATAAAGAAGACGGATTAATATGTTGCTTCATCTGCCAATTAGTTCTACAAAATCTACCTTATACTCATGATAATGATCAGTGTTACTGAAGCAAATTGGATATTTACTTTGCGTGCAGTACACTATCAGTAAACTCTAAAATGCATAAATACTTTCTGAACACTTAATATAATTAAATTTCTGTTTAAATATTTTGTTATAGTTTCTCGGTATATAGACTTTAATGTTCTTATTTAGAATTTATTAATTAGCGCTTTTCGAGAAGAATTCATTAGGCCGGGTCGTATTAAATGGACTAATTAACAGAGAACGAGGTGCTCAGGAGGTACTAAAACATGAATGAAGTTGTATTGAATTTCTACAACAAAATTTATGAAACATTTTACTAATTTTACTCGTATATACAACTTAGGTTTCTCTTATTGGTATTTAGTTTATCTAATGAATTAGGGCATTCATAAATTTGAATGCGTTATAGCTTAGCTTGAGCGTATTATTCATTTACTGTAACGTAATTTAATATTTTTTGTGCTTTCTCGCTACGTTTCTAAATATTTGCATATAATTTTATAATTCTCTTTGTATGGAAGTATTATTTGTGTTTGTTTTCCAGTTTTTCAGTTTCTACTATTCATTTAGCATGGTAGACATTCAATACCATTAGAATTAGCTTCAAAAACTCGGATATTCTTTACAACCAGATAAAGTTAGTAGAATGTAATGTAATATGATAAGAAGACACAGTAAATAATGCAATATGTAGACTAATTTATGTATACTAGTATATTTTTGAGTATTTAGCCAAAAGCATCTTTTTCTGATTAGTCTTGGTTAAACGACTCAATCAATAAACCGAGTCAGACTCATGCATTGTTTTAGTAAGATTAAATTCTGTAAATAAATTGTTTATATAAAGGGTTAATTAATATGTCCCACAGATTAATGGCCAAATGTGATAGTGCTCTACCTACTCTAGATTGGAATGTTGGGATTACCACCAATACACCTAGCGTTTATATTGTATTCAGGTATATGTACGTAATATTTCAAAGTGACTCATACAAAAATATCTAAAAGTTTTAGCAAATTGTGCGAAGATTTTGCTTTTTCGAAAACCTAATAAATCATTCTTATGTTTGAAAAACTAAAGGTGTACTTTAATACATGTATTTTAATAAAGTTTTCCAGTTTTGGTTAATATTTTGCCTAACTCTACTATCTCTATACTTCCCAGGCCGTGGCGGATTTGTAGTCTTGGCCACCCTAGGCCATATAGTGCGTCAGCCTTTAGAACATTTACGTACTTTAAGTTATTTTTTGTCACGATTGGGCGCCCTAGGCCCGGGCCTACTGGGCCTTAGGGCATATCCGCCACTGATCCCACATATACAGTTACTCGGTGGGCTTAGATATGCTTTCTTCATGCCCCGATCTTGATCTATACTCTCATGGTAAATGTAGTATCTCATCCATAAACAAGGTATAGAGATCATTTTATTAATTTATCTATAATTTAATGTAACAAGAAAAAACATTAAAAATAAACTAATCAATATTTATATAAATCCTTTTATTGTGTAATATGAATTTGGAATTCAGAATATATGTATTAACGTCAAATAATTAGCAATGTATTTATGAAGACTTTCTAAATTAAAAATAATATGAAAGATTACTGAGAGATCAAACAGACCGATGCTGGTAGTGTTATATTTTTGATAGTGTCCCTAGTGTTTACGATAGCTTTTTACCAAGTATTATGTGTTTATGCAAGTAGGTATATTATTCGATTAATTTTTAATTCAGCAGTATAATATATAATATAAACTAGACTAAACACGAATCTGAAGGAGAACGAAAATTACATAAGCCCTAAACTAGTTGTAACTTATACATGCAGTAGGCGAAGTTATAAAAAGAAACGAATAATGATCGGTAGCCCGCCATTTCGCATGCGCGGGCATCGCAGAGACTAGTGTGAAGTTAGTACGGGACGGCTTGTTATTCAAGTGGCTATGGTTGTCGTTCCGACGGGTGACGAATAGCTCCGAGTAGTGCCGAATCGACCGTATACTTAGGTTCACGTTCGTCTGAACGGCACTCTATTCATCATTTTATTGCGAAAATTCCAGTATTAAACGTCGTCTGTCATAAAATCGACTATCAATTATTAAACAAATAAATGAAAGTGAATATCAGAGTGATAGTGTGACACTTTAAATTACGTATATAACGTTACATACCTATGCTGATGTACTACTTAAATACTACATAAGCTTAGACGGCGAGAAATGCTCCTTGGAAGATTCTACTCGTCAGCTACACCTGATGTATTACGTTAATTAGTGCTAATTGTATTTGTGACATATACAAAAGCCATCGTAACGTCATTGTTACACAACTTGCCAATTGAATACAAAGGAAGTCGCCAATTTTCACTCCGTGAGACAATTTTTATTGAAGATAATGCCCAGTACAGTGCACGAAAACATCGCTCTTCTTAATATGATGTCTTCAGACAATTTGGATGATGATTTGAAGAGTGTCCAGCTCCATTTTCCATCTGACCGACGATTGCAAAGTGACGGCGCATGCGTAGAAGAGAGAGTGAGAACCTCGCGTGGCGACATCCTGGTGGCGGTACGAGGGGACCGCAAGAAGCGAGCCATAATCACTTATCATGACCTCGGACTAAATTATGCAGCGAATTTTCAAGCATTTTTTAATTTTATTGATATGAGAGCTGTTTTGGATAAATTTTGTATCTATCACATTAATGCTCCGGGTCAGGAAGAAGGCGCACCCACATTGCCCGAAGATTTTGTTTATCCTAGTATGGATGAATTGTCTTCTCAAATTGATTTCGTACTTGGCCATTTCGGGGTGAGATCCTTTATCGGTTTCGGAGTTGGCGCAGGAGCTAATGTTTTATCACGTTACGCACTTATCAACCCTCAGAGAGTCGATGCTTTAATTCTGATCAATTGTACATCGACTCAAGCGGGTTGGACTGAATGGCTTTACCAAAAGATCAATACCAGGCAGTTACGTTCCAGTGGAATGACTCAGGGAGCGCTGGATTATCTAATGTGGCATCACTTTGGTCGCAGTACTGACAACCGAAATCACGACTTAGTACATGTTTACAAAGAATGTTTTTCTCATGTTAACCCAGTCAATCTGTCTATGTTTATCGATTCATATCTGCGTCGTTCAGATCTAGGAATCTCTCGAGACAGTAACACAGTTAAAGTTCCCGTTTTAAATGTAACAGGGGCTCTGTCGCCTCATGTTGAAGATACTGTTACATTTAACGGTCGCTTGGAGCCAGCGAAGACATCTTGGCTTTGTATTTCTGATTGTGGAATGGTTCTTGAAGAACAGCCAAATAAAATTTCAGAGGCATTTCGATTATTCCTTCAGGGTGAGGGATACTGCAGGTAGTCATGTTGCGTAGGATGTTTATAAATATGCAACGCTGCTATATATTAAATAGAAATGCACATGATGCTTATCCCCACGCGAGCTTTTACAACACGTTTGTTGGAAGCGTATTGGAATCGTAGGAAAAAATTGTTATGCCTTGTTTTAGATGTAATTACGAAATATATTTATTTTACGGCTTTATTTGCCTTTTATTTTTACCGAGGGACAAGCACTATACTTTGGAACTAAATATTTCTCTTAACCTTACAAGCTCGAAAAATTAGACATTTTAGATATGTTTACATTTTTAATTTAATTGCAAATAGTTAAAAAAGTATACTTACAATTAATGTGTACGTAGTAAGTTAGTATACAAGTATGTGGAAAATGTTTGCAAATAGAGATTCTAAATACATACATAGAATAGAATCTAATACAAACAGTTCTGACATTGTTCTAGAGATAAATAAAATCCACGTAACAAAGTGTTTCATGTATATTACTTATTCAAAATATGTTAAACTGCTCTCGACCGATTAATATAATATCATATTTATATCGAATTCAGGAAGTTACATATCTTTCATTATTATCTACTCGAGTATCTATAATAAATAAAAATGAAGTGTCTGGTTTTCAAACAACAGTTTTTTCTGAATACATATAAAAGTATCTACACGAGAAACAAATTATTTATAATTTTTGTCTGTCAGTTTGTTTACTCCGCGTATTTTGTCTGAAGAGGCTGGACCTACTTTATTATGACTCTCTGGCTGTTTATGGCGCGTAATAGGAATTAGTTTACTACAATAATAAGACATCCGCACATAATTATGTAAACTAATTACGACTATTATTTTACTGATAAATATGCGAATATATGAGGTTCTTTCTAACACTCAACAATTTATACCAAAAAATTGACATGGGTGATACATATCAAATGTATTCGGTAATTGTAATAGAAATAAAATTATTATAATAATAATAATACACAAAAAGATGTATGGTTTCTTTTTGCATTATCATTAGTCATACAACATATTAAAATCAGAAATTTGTATGAAAAGTACAAAATAAATCTGCATTTTCAGTACTATAAAGATGAAGGACTAGTGGTACGAAATGAAACATTGTTTTAGTATTAAATAACCTGATTATCGAAAAGGCACGACAATATAACTTCGCGACCAACAGTAGTGGAGCATCAATCAAAAATTTATTTGTTTTAAGAGCTTCCGCTGCGTACTTTGTGTAAACGGTTGAAGTTACGCAACAATCATATTAAACAAAAATTAAATAAACATGTATAAGAAATAAGTATATAAATATATATCTGAAAACAATGAGGAAAATGTCAAAGATTTATTCAACGCCGTAATTAATTTTCAATTCGCTGTGAACGCTTGATTTGTGATTCGTTTCCCCCTTTTTCAGTGAACAAACGTGCATGGCCACCACTTGCCACCCCGGGTGGTGTTCAAATGGACTCGCACCTAGTGTGGCTCGACGCCCACCCCTCACCCTTTGCACTGACCACTGGGTGCTGGATTATTGGATATTTTCCGAGGAATACATGCGGAACACTGAATATCGAAGATTAGTTTTTTGTTCAAAATAGGTAGCCTTTGTACCTGGCTGGATGGTTGGGTTCAATTAGATCTTAAACAAAGCAGTGCCTGTATTTATTTACAAGGACAGCAATTTTTCAATCATAGCTATTATTGCGTCCAATTTCAATGCTGCTCGATTAATATCGTTAGATATATTGCTGGCAAAATGAAGATAAAAATTTAATATATGTCAATAATATAGTGCCCAACTATACTATTTTGAAAATAATATTTAATTTAATATTTTGCTATAAATTACATTACATTATATTAGATTATTAATTTTAGAAAGAGACTGCCATAATTTCTGTACCATCGACATATTAACCATACGTCGATATTGCCTACCTATTATACATATGTATACAGTTACAATTTAGCAAATAAACTAGAAGGTTAAACTTATGTGTAGACAATTTGTTTATGATGATTTTATCGGGTTCTACATATACACGATTTAATATATTCAATAAGCAGCGCATCTCGCCTCTACTTGCCGTATAAAAATATCGTAGCACGCATTTTAAATTTACCAGTTATGACCACCCGAAGGTCTCCAATCGGTTGCCACAAACAAGTACTAACTTTAAACTTTTACGCGGAATATAAAATTTGATCATTGAAATCAAATAGGATATCAAGTTTTGAAGGACTGAACCTAATTTAATAAAATAGAGGTTAAGATAAAAATTTAAAAACCAAAAATTATGTTCTTATGTTCAACAAAACGTAACAACGTATTCTGAGAATCCCTATCATTCTTGATCCTTTACAATATACAAACACGATTTGTAAATTGTTATTATTATATGTGTATATACACATATACATATATATACATATATAATAATAACAATTTAAAAATATAGAATAGATCCAGATATAACACGCTGCTTTATATTAATCTTCTGGGGTTTACGCGTTTCCTAATCTTTTTTATAGAATTTTATTTAAATTATGTGTGACTAATACAAAATAGACTAAAACAATATGAATGTTATTTAGATGTCGTTTTATTAACAAATTTAAACGCGGCATTTTTGAGATTATGAATATTATTTTACATTAAAAGTAGGCACTGTAGGTCGCCAATTGAATGTAGCTATCGTTATCATCTGAAGAAAAAGTCACAATATACCTCTTATTGGGACTGTAAAGTATTAGCTAGCATCAATACGTTTTGAAACGCAACTCAAGCATAGCACAAAGCGAAGCTCTTATACTCGCGTGTAAGCTTTGTAGGCAAAGTGGTTGAGTGCTGGGCGGTTCTAGTACCGCTCAAAGAACATTGCCTTCAACTGTGACAGATTGCTCGAAATGCAAGAATTCTGATCGATAGTTGTAGGTAGGGATTTAATTTCATGTTCGATAAGGTTAAGTAATTGCATACTTCAATTTCGTATCACGTGTATTATGTCACATTCAAAGAAATAATTAGTAGCACAATGATAAAATCATCACCAATCGTACCGTGTACTATAAAGCTGAGTAACGGGGTAAATAAGGAAAAAAAATAGAGAAAATAGTCGCTTGGTTTCGGAATTGTATTCAAGCTGCAAACTTTTATAAAGAGCAGAAGTATATATATATATATTATTTATAAAAAAGCAAAAATATTTTCCATGAATTTTTATCATTACTGCAATTTCATGTTGCATTAAAAAATGATAATAAGGAATTCTAAATTAAAACTTTCTATTTATAATCTCTTAATATCTATATTTGATTTTAATACACAATAGTTTTTTTTATTGAATCCCACCGCTATAAGGACAATTACAAACTAAACCAATAACATTTTGGGCCACAAACTTGAGATATTGTCGCACTGTCGACTCCACAGCATTCTCTCTAAGCTTCGCGTTCCTCGAATATTTGATATTGGATTCTCTCTCTTTACTCTGGGGAATGTTACATTTTTGTCTATTGGAATTTTTGATAAAGCTTCATATTGAACGGGAATTTAGGTTACGTTCTTTTTGCGAAATAAACGAATAATAGAATACGCCCATTCGTAAAACATGTATGAATAGGTTTTTCTTTCTTACCTTTACTAATATTTAATTTTACGGAAATGTATTCCTTTACTAACTAAATCATGAAATCCTACTAATAAAAAGTCCTATATTTAAACTTGGTATATATAATAAAGAATTCGTTTAGTATATTTCTTATATAAATAAAACAACAGTATTGTTAAATTAATTTATATTACAATAAACAAGTCACATAAGATTCAGTATTTACATAATACAATCATATTGTCAAAAAACATTTAATAAAAATTTACTAGTTTTACAAATTTATTTACAAATGTAAGCTCCATAAAAGTACAGAATGTTTCAGTCCAACTATTATTTACATTTCGTTTATAAATAACGACACACAGTTGCTAGTTAATTTATAACTAACTAATCTACTGACAACATGAGATCACTTAGAAACTGTGGATTATATTTTAAGGAAAAAAAGTATGGGCAATTCTTTTTTTTATGCGTAGGTACATATATTTGTTAGTGATATACAAAGTTATATTTTAAATGTGCTTACTTCTACGGTTTTATTCATAATCGCTACTGTATTAATACAAATCTCCGTCGTTTTCTTTTGGCACTCATTAAAAGGAATCGGAACTCTATGCACTGCTTACATTTTAATGTTTACACGCTGTTGCCATGGAAACAGTCGATCGTTTATCTGGAATATTAATTATGTTTAAACGGCTCTTTCTAAAGACATTTCGTGAATTTATTCATTTTTAAAGTTAACGTTAAAATAATAAGTAATAACTTTTTCATTTTGGAATTAACTGGTACTTTGCAAATATTATATTTTATATAATATAGTGAAAGAGTATATTGTTTCTCTTAAATTAGTAATAATGTACGTTATTTACTTGTTATTCCGCTGATAACAGTGAAATTTTAATAGAAAAAATTTAGGACACGAAACGTTTAATAGTGTAATAGACAGGAATATAACCACATAATATATTTCTGTACCTTATACCCATACCTGCTTTCTACTTATTTAATTTCGTGTACGAATAACGTATATTTAGTATATAAGGAAAATTCTTAGGCTATTTTATAGTAGTATATAGTGGCAGTAAACTGAAGCGTAGTTAGTCTCTAATTGTTACGTAAACTGGTAAAAAATCGGAAACAACACCAACCTAATAACATTTTCAACAACATCTTTGCATTTACATGAAACCTCAAATACGTCAAATCAAAAAGTTATTTTCAACAGACTCCTTGTGTTTTTTATATTAAAAGTTGTTCTCAATTCAATTTCCGTCACAGTGTATTCAATATTGTATTTTTGAAAGAGTAATCTAATTTTGTATCAATATGAATTTTATAATCATTCGAAAATACTCTCCAGAACCAAGGTGCTACGAGAATTCATTAAATTGTAATTAATTTCCCAGTAAATAAACAAATAAACGAAATTTCAATTTCGCGTGCGCGATGTTCATAAACAGTATACATTTTTGTAACATTGTAATTGCGTAATAAATAACAGCATTTTGTAAGAAAAATGACGACAGTCGTAAAATAATTGAATTTTTACTAATAATCGTCACATTATTTAAGTTTTAATTGTTTTTTTTTCTTTTTTTACTATTTTTCAACGACATTAAAAATTGCCGCGTGTAGGATTGTAATATATATTGACTATTCACCTATCCATAGAACTTTTTAAACTTTCACATTTATAACTAAAACATGAATAAAATTTAACAATAATATCATTTTATTCGTCACAATTCCTACGGAGACGAGTTTCAATAGTCGCCAAACGAACTCGATATAGATGCAGATTATAAAATAAAATTTGTAGCCTTTCAAGTACGCCATTGATTTGACGCTATTCAAAATTCTTTTATAAATTTTAATGAAGCCGAGAAAAGTATTTTTTTACATTTAGGACTTATAAAACTATATAAAATTAAAATCTTAAAATACGCTGATATAGAGTTTTTAATTCTTATAGAAATCAATTAATAAACCTGTAAAGCTTTATTAATTGGTTTCTATTCCTATGAAAGTAACTTGGCGTCTGAGAGTTCTCAGTAATCGAATATTCTCGGTTAATTCCCGGCGCATACCTGACTCCAATTAATATTTAAGTATGATTCTTACGTTTCAACACTTAACAATGTGCTTATGAAACCTCAGTTATCTTAGTTGGGGAGCTCGGACGAGATTCGAATGCTTAATTGGGTTGACTAAACGACATTCCGTGGTTGAAAATTAAAAGTTTCGTTAATGATTTCGTTGCCCCGTTAATATATTTATAAAATAACATAGTGAGATGCTATAATGTATACAACGTATTAATTGAAACGTGTAGAAAAATATTCATAATTCGTTAAAATATTCATTGTTATTATAATGTGTTAGGCAAAATTTAAAAATGGGTTCTGTAGAAAGTTCACTTACAAATTCATATTCTAAACTTTGAGTGTTTGAATCAAGTTATCGATAAATAAACTTATTTCATTGGGAAATATTATAAAACAGTACACATAATTTAACTGAAATAATATAAGTACAATATTCGTATCCAATATTGATATTAGTTAGTTTTTTTAGTTAAATATTCTCTATTTACACAAAATCAATAATGGAAAGAAAGTTCCAGTCTTCACTACATATGTATGAAGAGCCTCACAAGACAACTAAATGATAAAAAATTGTCACAATTAATCTGTATTAAATTGCACGTCCTTTGCTGTTGAATTAGGTGGAATATCAATGTTTTAGTGCATAAATATGACTTAATAGGTAAATGAAATATAGAAGTTTCTAAATGTTGATTTGATTGCTTCTAACATGGCACAGTAGGCTGCACAGCCCATCTCTGCATTCCATAAAAAAATCACGATGAATTATTTATTTCTCATAAAAAAGGACAAACACTGACTAGAAATCCTGTGTTAAATAATGTTATTATTATTTATTTGGTTGATGATGTTCTAGGGAGTGGTCGGGCCTGCGCTAGCTGTGTTCATGGTGTGTGCGCGGTGACAGGGATCCTGGGCCTGACTCCACGCTAGAGTCTCCCGCATACACTTCAGAAAATCCTCCTCCACTGCCGCCCCCCGCGACACTGCCAGCGCCGCCACCTAGAGAATTTTTATATTAACTCTATGATCATTTTAAAAGCCAAATATATAATGCATATAGCAATTTATCTCCTATTCAATTAACTACAAATAATCTCATACATAGATGACGTTCTATCAACGATTTATTTTTTAGACCGGAATATGCAAGTCTTCTTCGTCAACAGAAAATAGATTTTTATTGTAATTTGTTTTATATCTTAATATTATATATCTTGATTTTATATTGATCGTCATACTGTCCTTAAAAACATTTTGATGTTTATTTTACAGGTATGTAATTCAAATTGTGTTGAAATTATGACGGTAGCAAGCCGCACTATGTAATTATGGAAACAGGTGGTCATTTCCCACCAGACTCAATTAAGCAGGAGAGAATGAACGAAGCCAATCAGATAATTGTCATACTTCTCTGTCGGTTGACATTGAGTAGAAGATTATGTTCTAACAACACTATCTAAATAAATACCTACAATTAATAAATATTTTTCATAGACTGAATATAGATGTGGGCAGGTTTTCAAGGTTTACTTTTAATAAAAAATATATTTTATAATAACTAAACGCTATTATTTAATTGCTATTAAACTTTAAAATTGGAAACAAACATCCATATAAAATCACATACCTATTAACATATGGACGCCATATTGTTTAACGGCTGTATGAATATATAGAAATTAGTTAAATAAATTTGATAAAATTATTACCGTGGTGTGAGAGAGGCACGCAGTACGAGGTTCCCGCGCAATGCCGCGGGCGAACCTTCTCGTATCGGCTAAGATGCTGTAGCTCGCATTCCGAATGGTGTTTCTCGACTGTTACAAAGCATGTAATATTTTGATAATCACATTAATGTTAGCAATCTAAATAGCCGTAACGATACAAATAAAATTTCCCGTAAAGACAGACAGTATTTAAGATAGAAATAGAAGTTCGAAAGTAATTATTTATGTATTAGCCCACAAATTGCAAATTATTCCCCAAAGCGAAGCATATAATTTTTGTATGTATTGACCTTGTGTCACTAATTTTAAACGCTATACGTTTCATACATTTACAAAATATCAATTTGATGAAGTAACTTAGATCATCATTAAATAATAAAATTAGTTAAGGACCATCCTTTTTTTAATTTCCAAAATTATGAGATCGATATACTATTGTTCCGTGACATGATATTTTCCAAAGAGCCCATTTTAGCTCTAACTCTACGAACTTAAAGTTGTTACGCGGCTATTATAGGCAAGCGATGGATTTATCAGGATCAAATCAAGTTTGATAAATTTAAAATAATAAAAACAATTCATTACTTGCGGTGTACGTATATATATGTAGATTACCACAATACACTTCGTGCAAACACTATACGAGCCTTCAAGGTTATTTGTTCAGGCTTAGTTCAGGCTAGTGAGAAAACATTACTAATTTTTTTATACAAAATACAATATCTTGATTTAAACCGCATTGACGTCATAATTAGTATATAATTATTTTACACCTCAATCAATAATTACTATATATTTTTGTTCCTGTAACTACTTACTATTTATTAATATGGACAAATAATATCATATTATATTGATACAAACATTTCATATTGTTTATAGGTTATGATTCTATATAAAACATTTCTATTATCTATAGGCGTATTATATAAATAAAATTAGAATGTCGGTTTGTCATGCTAATATAATCCTTCGAAATGCATTTTAAGTACTGATTTTAACAACATGTAGTTAGTTATACTTAAGGAGGTGTCTAGGCTGCTTTTTTTCCGTATCATCGCCAACGTGTACAAAAAATTAAAGCGAATAAATGGACATGGCACTGCCCGTTGTAAGAGATAAATTTTAACAAGTTTAGCATAGAACTAGTATAGAGCTATATTTTACTACATAATATCTAGTTTGACCTATTAAATTATTTCGTTTTTCTAATTCTATCGGGAATTATTATTTGGTTGGTTCATGTATTCATGTATTCAACTGAAAATGTTTGTAATTTTATTTTTTTATAATTGGGATTATTTATAATCTTAAAACAGCTTCATTAGGTACTTATAAGCCTTATGACTATTTTATGAATATTGCGGTTAAATGGGACTGAAAAATTGACGCGTGCCATAGGTACGTCAGAACTGTAAAAAACATATTCATACTCACAAAGTTAATCATTTAAAAATCTTACGTACATATTATGTTAAAATATTTTAAAATCTATTATTTTCGAAACCTTTGAAGAGTGAAACCTTATCAGTAGAAATTTTACACTCTAGTTGAGAGATCAGATTACCTTATTGATTAAGGATATCAAGTGCATGACCCACTATTAACAATGCAATAAAATAGTTTGTATTTATCCAGCTACGAAGTATTACAAGATTTAGTTAGAAATAGATACGTTTTAAGATTTATTAGCAGCATAACACGATTTCTCCAAGGTGAATTTCATTTACATACGATGATAATGATGAAATAAAAGTTTTATTTGGACAATGCGGAAATAAAAAGAAGAGGAAACGCGCGATTCTTCTCTTTACGGCATTTTTATTTCAAATAGTTTTATCTATAACATTTAAAAATATTTGTCATCATAAATAAAAGTCCCCGACAAAAATTTGAAAATATAATTTTATTCATAAAATCTATCTGTAATATTGGAATAAATAAAATATTTCTCATTTAATATTTCGTTCTGTAATATTCATTCGCGTCAAGAATTGGGCCCATTATGATAAATTATGATGTGTACATAGATGTAATTTATAGTACAGGCGGGGGCGAGGATTGCAAGAAAGCATTTTAGATCGGCTAGTTTTTGGAGAAGCCTATGATATTTACATTTTGGAAAGTTTAATTAATTGTAACAAAAATTTAAATTATTCTTAAAATAATCTAAAAAGCAAATATTTTACGTGTAAATGTGTAATGCGAAGTAATGAACGTAACATGTACCGGCTGTCAGATTGGAGTTATCCTGGTCGTGAGTTTGAGACTAAAGGCTTTTCCAAAAACTAGCTGACCTAATATGATTGATTTCCATACGCTAAGGCCTCCCGTATTAATTGATAAAGCCGTCGGCTGCATTTTATAACGAATATTGATTGACTTGACTTGAATATTGAGAAACTTGCAGATAGTGAAATCAAGGAGAAAATTTTACTGCGAAAAATCATTTAGTAAGTTATAACACTCGTATTTATGCTCGGGGTAAGTATTTAAGCTTAAACCCTTTTGTGGTTCGACGCGCGATTACACTACTTAACGGATTCTGTGGAAATGTAGACCAGACATAATTTTTCTACGTAGACAAAGTAGTAGGCGTCGGCTAAGTAGTAGATGAAGGATATTTTATTGAATGTTTTTTGTGAGACGGGGTAAACAGAAGTTCTAGCAACTGAAATCATAATCATACCTTTGATCGCTAATTATAAATTTATAAGAGATGTATTTTTAATACTTACATCTTTTCGCAGGAAATCAATATAAAGATGTCCTGTATGACGGTTAAACACAACTGACTATCTATAGCAATAAGCAACTTTACAACGTAATTGAATCAATCAGCATAATCTTATTTTATGGACCACTTTCAAGAAATTTCATATTTTAATACTTAACCGATATACTTTTAAAGACATCTTAATTTTCAATTGAAGTTTCTACACTGTAGATTATGGTTTTATAGGTGAATTTTCGCAAATGTGGACACAGCTTAAATTGTAAATACGTCTTTTGTTTTCCTTTACAATTACCAGTGTACCGCCCGTCAACGTCAACTATCAATTGCTATTAGATTATAGTCAAGAAACCGATAGCTTGGAGAGGTGATCGAATTACAAGTAAATAAAACAATTAGAAACTATACGAAAATATGCCTATTTCTATTTATGGGCATTTCTAGTGTTATCTTTGCTATCGAATAAGCTTATTCATGGTAGATCATTTTATAAATCCTTATGGGATTAAGCCAAACAAATCTTACCATCTGCTCGTTCTCTGTGCCTCTGCGGGTGCTTCCTACAAGGGCGATGCGGGGGAGCGTCGTTGTCCCTGTGCCCAAAGGTGCGGAACTGCAGAGTGTGGTCCAAAGTAGCTGCTGTCGCCTCCCCACCCACCGCAAACGTCGCGTATGGACTTATCTCGTATACATCTAAATATAGACAGTAATTATTAAATCATTTAAAATGAAATGCATGATCGCCTATGAACAACACTTTATCGCCTAATTTTACAGGCTCTTCAACACTACTATGAAAATACAATAAACTGAAAAAGGATTTTTTTTATTTTGAACATGTATTCATTGTAATAATCTTTGGAAATTTGAACTGGAGTAAATCAGTCCCAAGCGCAAAGTATATAAACTTTATAGTTTCAAATTCTTTCAACAATATTATAACAAAATCACCTTTGAATAACGAGTAAGTTTTATTTTGTTTTTTTTTTTCATTTCGTAAATTTCATTGATAAAGTTTTAATGCTTTATTGAGCGTATTTTGATGACTTTAAAATCAGTTATTGTCGAATCAAACAATTATAATTTGCCACTATTCTAGAAGTAATATAATCCAGAAAATGGTTAATTTATTATTTCCTTGCACGTTTTATTTTCACGATAATATTCTCTCACAGAGTACAATGTATAATGTACAATCACCTATATCGTAATATATTAAGCGGTTAAGGCGTGATAACTTAACCAACAAAATTATCACTTATATAATTTTATTAACAAATCAAGAGAACAGTAAAGATAAAATAATTTATATTAACGTCATAAATAATTTACTCTTAAGTAATACTATTATAATAAAATTAATTAAGCGATAATACCATTCCCCAATTATACCGTACCACGCTATTATATGGATATAACGGCATTATAAATGTTTATTATGATTACAGTGTCTGGGATATATAACTAATTTACAAAATCTACTGTTTATCTATGTGTTGGCTTTTTGGTATATTATATTTCACTTACAATGCTAATATTCTACAAAAACAAAAAGTTATATGATATCTATAGGTACATGTATGCGAAGTACACTTTTGATTAACTTGACGTTTTGGTATAACTACTCGTTTTGCAATGTAGTTATGTAATTGTTCATTTAAACAAATCCTACTTCTATACATCAATAATGTAATATATCTACATATTAATATTGGACCTAGGTTTTATATATTCTGATGTTCGTTACTCTATCAAGTAAAAACAATTGCATGGACTTGGATAACATTTAACACATTTGAAATGTAATGTATAGTGGATATTAACTATGGGAGGTTAAATCCCAGATACCGGATAGTGGTACACATAATGTATATCACCCTCGTCAAAAAAAAATTGGATTTCTATGTTTTATTTTAAAAATTATTTTAATATCAAACCGCAAATCAGGGTTATTAACTAGTTTATAACAGAAAAGTACTGGTTAACCAACCTGAAGCTGGTGATAGTTTATCATGTTTATAGTCGTGTTGGCAGTTCCGTAAGTTTTGTTGTTCAGGGCAGACAGATTTTTCGGTGCTCGCCGCTGAGTGGCTACAGCGACGTGTTTCATCATCTACTTGATCACCGCACGACCACAATGTACTAAAGAGCAATATTTCATCAATAAAATAAAATACACGTAAAGTAATTGTCTAAAAATAGATACCTATAACATATTAGATAAATTTATTATAATATTATAATGATTGATTTCTCTGAACTATGAAATAACAATCTGAATATTCAATATTTATTTTTGTGATTAAATATTTTTCAATAATTAATTTCTCCTTGCATCATCATATATAGTCCTATGCATCATTATATGCAGTCATATTTTTTAATTCTTTGTGAGATGTGTTGATGTGTAAATCAATAAAGAGTTTAAAACTAGTTGGGAGAATTAAATTTTTGGTTCAAAATGTTCAGCTTCTTCTATGTATGTAGAAAACAACAACGCATTTAAATAAATGAAAAGAATGCGTAATAACGTATTACCTAGACACATTTTCTTACAGTAATCTTGCAAACAATGTAGCAATGTAAAATTCTATGTTTACTTTGCAAACCGGAGCAAGAAAGTGGAATTCTCATATGCAGTAGTTTTATTTTTATCTAAACCAACTCTTAAGTTAATTTATAATGTTTTCAAATTATGGGAAAAGAAGGGAAAATTATTTTTAAATTAATAGTTCAAATAACTGTATATGTGTATTTTACTTAAATAAGTGATGCTCTTGTAAATATATTATGAAGAAATTACTTGTTATACTTCTTACGTGTCGCACACTAGGTGGTCAAACCATTAAAATCACTTAAATAATGTACACGTGTTTTATTCCTTAAAGGTCGTACGTGGGAAAACGAGGCCCTAGAAAAATAAATGAGATTCGTAACACAAAAAGCGAGTATCTAAAAAGTAGGACACAATTTGAAACGAAAACTGGCGAAGCATAAGAAGGTTTCATATTTCTTCAAGTTTCGTCCAAGATACATCCGCGCTATGATTTACTGGCTTGTATTAGAACATATTTCACTGAGACAGGTTACATCGCTGCTTCAATATTTCTTTATATTTCTTTGTGCCACATTATTTATTCTTAAATATACGTAAGAATTATTTCAAGTTTCTCGATATACGATTTTTAGTAGGCTTTAGCATGTTAATTAGTATCATTAACCTAGTAAAACACGTGTTCTACTCAAATGTAATTATATTATTGAGTAATACTAACGCCTTAACTAAATCATTTCTATAAAGTATATAATAACAAATAAAAAAGGTTTACAAGTTATGTTAATTTTTGCTCAAATATGTAAACATTTTAAGGTAACAATAAATATCAAATTTATTAATATTATAAATATATCCAACCTACATGCATACTTCAGTTTAGTTTTTCTTATTTAGAAATAGTATAAAAATATGTCAGGAAATTAAAACAATCACCTTTTACGTAAATTGTTAAAAAATGTATGTTGGCGTCGTAACAAATTCTACGCGGACTTACCTGCGCTTAGCCATGAGTACTAATAGTAAAGCGGTGACAGCTAGAGCTGCAAGTGCTGCAAACGCCAATGACACAGCGCCAAGCACCCGTTCCGAATTGTCGTTGCCACCGCCGCTGGTCACGGGACCTCCATCTGACTGGAACGCCACTGGCCGTCGTAGACGCTCTAGGAATAAATTTTTGTCATACACTTGTCCCGCGCTAGTTAAACCAAGAGTACAGGTCGGCTTTAACGGAATTTACCAGATGACCGATGTTTCGGTAACAATTTACAGTCCGGCAAAAAATGATGTCACGACTTCAGAATAAGTTGTAACTAGTTCATGCGACCTCGAACCTTCATCGTTAAAACCAATATCGGATTGCGGGGACTGCCAGTAAAAGCGAAGAGGAATTGTTACATAAACTGTATTTTCTGATGATTTCAATTAATAAATATTAAAAATATATTAAAATTCGTATGTTTTACATATTTCCTATCGTTTGAAAGCAAAACATCCTAAAACCTGGTTTAGGATTTATTATTTATATAACAGGCAAAACACAACTAATGTATTAATTTTAATTAAATAATAATAAATGCAAAAAGTAGAATTATAAAATATCAAGACGGGTATTTATATTTAATTTTGTGCTCAAACGTGAGTGAGGTTGAAGGTCATTAATGATTCCTAGCACGTTGTAACTTTATGTTGTGTCTATATTCAGTAGTGTGATTGATGTGGATTGCGAAAACCAACTAACTTTTGATACAGTCTCCATGAATAAATCATATGGCCCATTGAGAGCCTACATCTATTTGTTCTGCATTAAATACATATATTATGTAAAAGATAACATTTCATAGTAATAAATAACCTTTTTTATATATTTATTTATGTAGATACTGACAGTGCCCCACAGCTTTAACCGCATCGTTTTTATATACAGTTGATATATAAAAAATAATATATTATGACGAAGACGAAATAGAAATTACACCTTATTGTATTATCTACGAATGAGGCCTGGTAAAATTGGTTCAGCAAATTTTCAGATTAATCTGCTCAAACAGACCGACGAACAAACAAAAATTGTATTGTTTCTGTTATAATCACTGCAGTTACTTTTGAATTATAAGTTTTTGGAGATAATTCACAAATCTCCAAAAACTTACCATTAACATCGACTAATGTTCGAAATTTAGCCGCGAAGGTTGATAATAGATAAACTATATACCATCATACATTAGTTACATAATTAAGTATCACTAAATACTGCAATAGAAATGTTTTTTTCAGTAATTATTCTTCCAAGATATCTTATAGCTTATACTACTGAAACTATTTTGTGTTCGAGTTCTTACCACCAGAGTGTGTGGTAGTGGCTGCGTAAATGATAGCTTGATGGCGAGCTGATTCCGTTGCGGTCCACAATCGAAGTGCGTACCACGTACCACTGGGGAGATCACCGACTATCACCTAAACCACAAAATGATTACTGTAAAGCGTCTTCTAATATTAATGGATAGACAGAATAGATTTAACACAAAAAATATTGTTTACACTTTTGTAAGTAAAATGTGTTATCTTGAAAAACGAAGTATATAAAATGTTATTTCTAATCAAAAATACGATATTATTTATACTTAGAAATTTATTCAATATAATTTTGATGAAAGATGTTCATAAATTGCTATAATCTAATATATAAAATTCTCGTGTCACAGTTTTCGTTGCCATACTCCTCCGAAACGGCTTGACCGATTTTGA